>LR754145.1:54101-86171 GCA_902729485.2 Mus minutoides | reverse complement strand
AAAACTATCCAGTGGAAAAAAGACAGCCTTTTCAACAAATGGTGCTGGCACAACTGGCAGCTATCATGTAGAAGACTGGGAATTGATCCATTCTTATCTCCTTGTACTAAGGTCAAGTCTAAGTGGTTGAAGGACCTCCACATAAAACCAGAGACACTGAAACTTATAGAGGAGAAAGTGGGGAAAAGCCTCGATGATAAGGGCACTGGGGAAATATTCCTGAACAAAACAGCAAAGGCTTGTGCTGTAAGATCAAGAAAATTGACAAATGGGACCTCATAAAGTTGCAAAGCTTCTGTAAGACAAAAGATACTGTCAACAGGACAAAAGGGCCACCAACGGATTTTGAAAGGATCTTTACCAATCCTAAATCAGATAAGGGACTGATATCCAAATACACTATAATTTAAACTGGAAATAATTCACATAATTACTTGATTATTTATTTTTAATAAATTATTGCAATATTATAAAGTACATTATATAATTTGTATAATAAATACATTAATATAATTATGTATTATATGAAATATATAATATATGTATTATGCATACCTATATTATTACATAAATGCACATACATAAAATTAATATATAACATATAGTATAATTATATATATTAATATAGTAGTAAACATATAAAATATAACATAATACCATTAATAAATATTGTATTATTAATATAATATAAAAATAAAAATATATTTATATAATATATATTAAATAAAAGCAACTAATATATCTGCAATCATTTTCCAATTATCATCAAAAAGTAAGTAATGTTAGACTTTTAGAATATAAAGTCTTATTAATTCATTGTTTTACTATATAAAATTCATAAAATTAACATTGCTTTAATGATATTAAATTACATTTTGAGTATTGAAATACATAGCATTTAAAAACTTTGGAAGATAATGTTTCAGTACTTCCTCATATAGGAGATGCAAATCCAGGTACTATATATGTACTATATGACATATTTATATTTATGTCTATCTATTTATGTATATCATTATCTCTATTATCTCTGTCTCTTCCTATTTCCCTACCTATCTTATCTAAAATATGTGGCATAAACATTTGCTACACAGAATAAGGCCCAGGAGCTTGTGATATAACTATGGAAAACGTTATATCACCTCTACTGGACAAGTGTCTTTTATTTTAAGAATTTCTGAGTACAAACTTCTCAGCCACTATGAAAAGGTGTATCGGGTTATAAGGAGGATAGGTATAGTTATTTATTTTTAATACAACACAATAATTTGTATTTTATGGTAGAAACACAATATTTAATAAACTAAAAAATGAGTTAATCTGCTAACTATATATGTTTACCTTATGCTAATCCCAAGCAGCTTCACGGAGAAATTGAGATTTATTTAAAATGTCATATCAGTAGCTAAGCAGTTAAAGGATTAAGCATTTGTGCTAATCTAGCTACCTCACTGCCTTATTCCACATTCCATGGCACTTGCATATTATTAGTGATCTGGCTCTTCAGCCCCCCATCTTCATATTTCCTATCCTTCCTTCCTCTTCTGTATCTTCCTCTCTCCTTCCTCCCTCTTGTGGGTGTTCCACCCTATTCTCTATTCTGGCTAGCAATTGGATGATTAGCATTTATTTACAAGGCAGAGAATACATAACTGCTTTCTCAAACTTAAGACAGGAGAATCTTGATATAAGTATGAAAATGACATGTCCAGAATGAATGAAGAGTTGTGGGTAGAGAAAATAGCATTTGAATAACTCAATGCTAAACTTTACAGAGTGTACAAAACATTATGCCTACAGGTGGGAATTGATCTACCCTGAGGTTCAGCTATGCAATTATGGAGCATTTACCCGAAGGATGCTTTATCTTACTACAGAGATGCTTGATTAAGCATGTTCTTTGCTGTATATTCACAATAGCCAGAATCCGGAAACAGCATAAGTGCCCTAAAAGAAGGATGAACAAAAATTATGAGGTATATTACACAATGGGATAGTACTCAGCTGTTAAAAATGATATTAGGAAATTTAAGCAAATTAATGGGACTAGAAAAATTTACCCTGAGTGACATACAGAATACAGAAGAGAAATATGCAAGCTGATACAACCACTGTGGAAATCAATCTGGCGGTTCCTCATAAAATTAGACTTAGTGCTACCTGAGGACCCAGCTCTACCACTCTTGAGCATATACCCAGAAGATGCTCCAAAATATAACAGACACATGTTCATAGCAGCTTTATTTATAATAGCCAGAACCTGGAAAGTACACAGATGTCCCTCAACAGAGGAATGGATAAAGAAAATGTGTTACGTTTACACAATGGAGTAGTGCTCAGCTATTAAAAACAAATTTATAAAATTCTTAGGCAAATGGATGGAATTAGAAAATATCATCCTGAGTGAGGTAACCCATTCACAAAAATACACACATGTTATGCACTCACTGATAAGTGGATATTAGTCCAAAAGTTCAGAACACCCAAGATACAATTCACAGATCACATGAATCTCAACAAGAAGGAAGACCAAACTGTGGATGCTTTGGTCCTTCTTAGAAGGGAGAACAAAATACTCAAGGGAGGAAATATGGAGAAAAAGTGTGGTGTAGAGACTGAAGGGAATGACACCCAGTGACTACCCCACCTGGGGATCCATGCCATATATAATTACCAAATGCAGACAAAATTATGGATGCCAAGAAGTGCTTGCTGACAAGAGCCTGATATAGCTGTCATGTGAGAGGCTCTGCCATAGCCTGACAAATACAGAGGCAGATGCTTACAGCCAATCTTTAGACTGAACACGAGGTCCCTAATGGAGGAGTTAAGGAAAGGACTAAAGGAATTGAAGGGGTTTGCAACCCCATAGGAAGAACAACATCAACCAACCAGACCCACCAGAGCTCTTAGGGATTAAGCCACCAACCAAAGAGTATACAAAGAGGGACCCATAGCTCCAGCTGCATATTTAACAGAGGCTGGACTTGTTGGACATCAGTGGGAGGAGAGGCCCTTGGTCATATGAAAGCTTGATGTCCCAGTGTAGGGGAATGTCAGGGTGGGGAGGTGGGAGTGTATACATAGGTGGGGAGAACTGGCATAGAAGTAGGGAGAGGGAAGATGGGATAGGGGTTTTGGAGTTAAAATGTGAAAGGAGATAACATTTGAAATGTGAATAAATAAACTATCCAATAAAAAAGGAAAAAAAGGAAATACTGTATGTATTTCCTTTTATATGTGTATTAGTCAGTGTTCCATTGCTGTGAAGCAAAATCATGACCATTTTCTATAAAGGTGTCTTAGTTTTGCGTTTTTATTGTTGCAATCAAACATCATGACCAAATGCAACTTGTGGAACAAAGGGTTCATTATGCTTACACTTCCAGATCACAGTCCCTCACTGGAGGAAGTCAGAGCAACAACTCAAATAGGACTGGAACTGGGAGGCAAGAGCTGACTCAGAGGCCATGAAGAGTGCTCCATATTGGCTAACTTCCCCTGGCTTGCTCTGTTTGCTTTCTGATAGAACTTAGGAGATTCAGCCCAGGGATGGCACCACCCACATTGTAGTTGGCCTTCACCCATTGATCGCTGATGGAGAAAATGGCTTACAGCTGCTTTTCATGAATGTTTTTACTCAAATGTTGCTCCTATTCCTGGGGTGACTCTAGTTTGTGTGAAGTTTTCACACAAAACTAACCAGTACCAAAGGAAAACATTTAATTGGGCCTTGCTTATAGATTTAGAGATTTAGTCCATTCTTTCTTCCTTTCTTCTTCCTCCTCTTGTTGTTGTTCTCCTCCTCCTCCTCCTCCTCCTCTTCTTCTTCTTCTTCTTCTTCTTCTTCTTCTTCTTCTTCTTCTTCTTCTTCTTCTTCTTCTTCTTCTTCTTCTTCATCTCTCTCCTCTTCCTCCTCCCCTTCCTCCTCTTCTTCTTTTTACTTAATTTATAACTTACTCACACCCACCTCCCTATATCCCCTCCTACAATCCCACATCTTCTCATCCCCTTCTTTTCTGAGTAGCTGATATGTGCTTGGTTGATTCCCACACTATGGAACTTCAAGTTTCTGTGAGGCTAAGAATCTCCGATCCACTGAGGCCAAACAAGGCAGCACAGCTAGAAGAACATATTCCACATATAGTTAATAGCTTTTGGGATAGCCCCATCTCTGCCAGAAACTGGAAAAAACCTAGGTGTCCCTGAACTGAAGAATACATAAAGAAAATGCAGTATATCTACACAATGTAATACTATTCAATTATGAAAAACAAAGCCATCATGCAATTTGTAGGCAAATGGGAAGATCTTGAGAATATCATCTTAAGCGAAGTATCCCACTCTCAAAAGGACATGCATGGTATGTATTCACTTATATGTAGATATTAGCCATAAAATACAGGAAGACTATGCTACATTCAAAACACACAAGCAGGCTGGACAGGAAGGAGGGTACAAACTAGTTCATTATTCTTATGGCAGTGAGAAGACTGAGTTAGCCAGAGTCAGGTGACTCCATCACAGGCTGCAAACTGGCAATTCAGGTAACTAGGCCTAAGTTTCTGTTTCCCAGAAATGCAAACCTGGGTGAAGGAATCTGTGGTCAGCCAACATAGCCATGTGCAGTCAACCTGAGGAAACCTTTTCATGTGGCCTAAAGTAAGAATAGGTAGCAGGAGTTAGCAACCTCATGAGAAGTCATCAGAGTCTAACCATTTGTAGACTCAGTCAGACCTCTAGAGAAAGAGCTAACCAATCAAGGTAAGCTGGCACATACCCCTCCCTGGCATTGCCCTGACAATAAAATATGGGTCTGTGAGTTCACTAAGTGTATGTGTTCCCAAATGAGGAGATCCCTACTCTTTGCTTTGGCATGCTATTTGAGTTTGGGGTATCATTCTCCTGTGATCTTAGACCCTAACAGCAGGAATTTTGTTGGTATGCATTGTCATGATGGCAGACAGGTCAACATCTGGATTCAAACACACCAGGGGGAGAAAGCCAATAGGCTTGACTTTAGGCTTTTGAAACCAAAGGCCACCTCCAGTTGCCTAGACACAATTTCTCAAATAAGGTTACACCTACTTCATCAAGGGGACACTTCTTCATCCTTCTCAAGTAGCACCACTCCCAAAGACTAAGCATTCAAATAAATGAGCATATGGAAACTGTTCAGACCACCACTATGAGAATATTATCTATGAAATAATAACCAAGCTGCAATCTGTAGAATCAAGGAGAATAGATATAGAGTAATTGACTGGAAGGAACAGATCTCCTTAGGAAACATAAATAAAATATATAGATATGCATGAAAGAGGGACTGGCATTGAAAGAAACAAGAGAGAGGGTTCAGATAAGCCGTCTAAAAATAAATACTGGGAGAAATAGTTAAAATTAAGGGGATTTTGAGGGATAGTATGGAAAATAATAAGGTACAAAATTTCTAAAATATAGACATATTATGTAGGCAATCTAAATGAAATTACCAAATACTGGGAAACAACTCCCTCTATACATCTCTTCTCACCACCTCCCAATAGCTTCCAGTACAGAGAACTGGTTACATCTAATTGAGTTGTTGGCCAAAGGAGCCCCAAGAGGAATTATCCAAACAAGCAGGCTCTTGTCAAGGCCATAGGTTGTTCTTCACTAACTGTCAACAAGACCTTACTGTAGAAGACACCTCTATTAAACATAAAGATGTTGACCTGGTATCTATATAGATCCTTCACCCTCATGTTCCAGAATCTTTGGTATAGAGAGGTGATTTTCTTGGAAAAAAAAAAAAACCACCAAGCTAATCACAATCCTTTTACTTATAGGGGTTTACAGAATACAAGTTATGCTCAGGTAATGGTGGCACAAAGCTTGTAGGAGTAACCAACTAATAACTGATTTTATTAAGCTTTACTCCACAAGATGTATCACATAGCCAACTCTGATGACATAGGTGACCAAGAACTAGATAGTTCAAGGATATAAACCAATAAAACAAGCAAAAAGCAAATAATACTAGTACAAAAGAGAAAAACAATATAGTGGTAAAATGACCTGTTCAGCTGTCATCAAAGAATCTTCATCCTGTAACGAATGGGATTGTTATATATAATTATTCATATAGACAATTGTATAGTTATCTATATTATATACACACATATGGGGACAGTTAAATTATATCTATATCTAAATCTATATCTATCTATCTATCTATCTATCTATCTATCTATCTATCTATATATATATATATATATATAATTATAGCAACCCACACCTAGACATTGTAAACAGAGAGAGAGAGAGAGAGAGAGAGAGAGAGAGAGAGAGAGAAAAGGAGGTCTTTAAAAATCTTTCCCTAGAGCACAGGACAAGTTGTAGAAGAGGAAGAACAAGAGGGGAAGGAGACTAAGAAAATAAGACCCTCTAAAACAGCATGAGCAAACTTGATATAAACTTGCTAGATAAATGCGACATTGATAGGAAAATGCTTCCATATGCAAGATAATAGAACTAAAATCCACTTGTCAGGGTCAGTGAAAGTGCTTCCATATGGGCAACTGAAATCCATCTGTCTTCCAGGGTCAATGGTTCTGCTGCAAAGGGACCACACTATGAAAAGATGCTTACTGCAAAATCAAATCCTTAAATAGTTTGAAGCACTTAAAGCCTTAGAAAACAACAAGGTGGTTGCATTTATAAATGAACATTTTCACTTCTTAATAAGAACACAAATGCTTTTTAGGAATCAGATTACGATAAATATAACAATATAGAGAAAATTAGATAAAGCATGCATAAAAGCACATCTCTCAGTAATAAGGAAATAGTGAATATAAGTATTCCTTCTGAGGCCAAGTGTTTCAGGATCCAATGGCAGCATTAGATCAGGTTTTTTTGTTTGTTTGTTTGTTTGTTTGTTTTTCTTCTCTTTTATTCTCTTCTCTTCTTTCTCTTTTTAATTTTCTACCATCAATTCTTTCTTTAAAAAAGCAAGTGGCTCCATCATTAGGGGAAACATGAGAGGAGTTTTAAGGAAGGTTCCTAAGTTGGACAGAAATGAGGAAAATGATGGAGAAAATGATATAATTTTATTTCAATTACAATTATTTGAAGGAAAAAATAAAATATGCAACTTTATTTGAAATGAACAGGGACTGCCATTATCTAACAACAACAAGAAGGTCAAAATCCAGTGTGGGAAATCTTCTCTTTATAGAAATAAGTGAATAAATTTTAATTCATATTTAACATGAAAAGTAGGAATTCATGGCAATAAAAAGTTGTGATAGAATTATTTTCTTAATTATATGAAGTGTAACATATGATTTATATTCAGGAGAGGCTTTTCCTTGACAAATGTGGAAGTAAAATATACTTAATTTCCTCTCAAAGTGTTCTACTTTCACACTTTTTGCAGATTCATTTCCTTCATATGAATTTTAACTTTTTTTCAGATATTATACAATTACAACATTTCTTACTTCCCTTTTCTCCCTCCAAACTTTTTCATATAACTGCACCCCACCCAGCCAGTCTCCTTCAAATTCATGACCTCCTCTTTCATTGTTATTGAAATATATATATATATATATATATATATATATATATATATATATATATATATACTGTTATATACTAACACTGTATATATAATAACACTGTTATAGCACACATATATATGCATATATTACATATAAATATATATCCTAAGTATTACACATTCAGTCTGTATAATCCAAGTTGTATGTAATTTTTCAGAGCTGACTGCCATTGGATAACCACGTGGTTTGATCTTCGGTGGAACTGGTCCCTTTCTTGCTTCCATCTTTCTCAGTTCCAAATCCATCTAACACTGAAGTTCCATAGGCTTTTTTCTGTAAATTTTGACATGTGTACTGGTGTCATTCAAGATGTGTAAAACACAGGATCTTTTGCCTTTTAAAGTATGTGAAGACGAGTCCTATCACAGAATAAGTCCTCTGAAATGTTTATATCCTTAAAGTTGAAGCCTTTAAATACAGGGCATTCTGCAGATAAAAGCAATTCTATACTTTTTTAAGATGTTGAAATGAGAGATTATTTTGAACTATTAACATAAATAATTCTATCCCCAAGGACTCTTTTAAAACGAGGTAGACATTTATGATAAAAGAGAAGAGAGCTGATAGGAAGGTGCCATGGGAAAGCTGCTCTGCTGCTCACGCTTTGCCTCTGTCCGTGAATGAATTGGCTGCATATTCAATTATAAGGATGGTGGAAATGAAAGGAAACAAATTTTGTTACTGAGCTATATACAAAATGGCCCCCACGAGTATTGTCCCATATGTAGTATATAGTTACCAAAGGAACTAAGAGATATTGGAAACACATCCCAACATAAGAAGGCTGAAAAAATGACCTACAGCCAACATTATGTTAAATGTAGGAAAACTTGACAATCTATTTTGAACAAAAAAGGCTTAAAAACCAAAAATATGCATTCTTTTTATAATTGTTCTAGCTGATATTTGATGCATTATCTATAGCAATAATGGAATGATATAAAGAGTATGTAAATAGAAAAAGGGAAGAAGTTAAGCTATCTTAATTTGAAAATGATATAATGGTATATACATAAAATTTTCTGTGAACCACACAAGAAAACTGGTAAAATTAATAAACACGTCCAGGAACTGGGTAATTTAGTATACAAAATTTTCACACAATAATCAACATCCTACATATCTTATTGAGACATATAAATTCAAGGAAGAAATTACATTAATTGCCTCAATAAATTACTTATCTTGGAAAAATCCTAACCTAAGAAATAAAAGAACTGAATAATCAAAAATTTAAAACAATGAAATAATAAACTGTAGAAGATACTTGAGTATGTACAAAATTTCCACACTCGTGAATAAGGAGAAAGTCAGCAATAAGTCCAAAGATGATCTGCATATATAATGTACACCAAATATATATATATTTCAGTGCTGTTATTCACAAAGGTGAAAAAAAAAAACACTTAAAATAATTGTGGGTCTCTGCATCCCATCTACTGTAAAGATGAAGGATGTCCAAGACACTGGTCAATGGAAATAGTAGAATATGGTTAGGAGACATTTTATTATGTTCCTTTAGCTGAACACTTTGATTTTTCCCTAGTCCCATCACCTATGTAGTCTCATGTTCTCAGCTATCTAGGCAGTGTCAGGAATAAATTCAATCTCGCAGAGTGACCTTGAATTCTAATCAAAGAGATGCTGGATACTCCTATAAGCTGAGTGATATACTGAGCTATATACAAAATGGCCCCCAAGAGTATTGTTTTATATTGCAGCAGGATATTATCCAGGCAGCTCACCATTGTAGATTACTGTTGTTGTTTGTTTGTTTTTGGTTGCTCATTTGTTAATGTGCAAAGTGTAAGACACTTTAGAGCTCAGTTCTGAATGCTAAATGGAAGTTTTTCATCAGCCCTTGCTCTTGGGGGTTAGGGAGATATGTGAAAGAGGAAGCTGACAGGTAAGAATTAGAGGGTATAGAAGACACCAAGGAACATATTTTCCAGGCATGTCAGGACTGAACCAAATATAAACTCAAAGAGATTGTGGTAATAAGCACAGAGCCTGTAAAGGTTCAAACTAGATGGATGTTCTAGCACTGAGACAGGAAAGTGAACATGAACTCCCATCCCTAATATAAATTTATCTATAATTAATATTCACTTCCAAGGGGTAAACTACTTTTCTCTAGCAAAGTCTCGTTGGGTATATTAACCATTAAGGCCCCATGCTATCAGCAAATGGATAACACAAAACAAACTCAATTATTTCATTCTTGTTTTTTTGACTCATTGCTTCATTGGTGTAGTGTTTATCTTACTATTTGGAAGAGAAATTTTAATCAAGCAACATGGTGTTTTTCATGGGCTTATATCCAAATACCTTCTAGGTCTGTGTAATCAAGTTGGAATGACATGCCATCAATTCCTCTGCATGGAATACAGTCATCCCTGAAGTACCAACTTTAATCCCAAATAATGGTTTCTAATTCAGGGGACAACAAAGTTACATATCACAGAAATATTTGACAGAATGAGTCAGAGATAGAATATACTCAACTCTCAGGAGAGCAGACAGGAACGGCAACTTAGGAGCTAAAATGGAGAGAGAGTTGATTCCAGTGGTGTCCGGTTCAGTTCAGTTCATAGCAGTTCAATTCAGTTTGGTTTGGTTCTGTTCAGGTCAGAGCACAGCAGCTAACTTTTGAGTAGTTCAAACTGTGGAGTTCAGAGGAAGATTTTCCAAGCAGAGCAATTCAGGGACAAGTTGAGAGAAGCAAGTTTGAAACAGAGTAGTTGAAGAGGATTTTAAACAAGAACTGATGAGTTGAACCATTAAGCCAGAGATCAGAAATATAGAAAGGGTATGTTTTTTCAGAAATAAGCCTCTGAGATGACCATTATATCTGACAAACAAAAGTAACTTTTACCTTGGTCTTTTAATTGTACATTTTGGTTTCCAGTTTTAAGTTTTTAAATTTATGTTATTATTTTGCTGTGTGTGTGTGTGTGTGTGTGTGTGTGTGTGTGTGTGTGTGTGTCTGTGCATGTTCATCTGTCTGTGTCTGTCTGTCTGTCTGTCTGTCTGTCTATCTGTCTGTCTTGTGCTTTTGTTTTCATTTTTTCTGGTATGCTTTTGGTTTGTCTGCTTCTTTTCTTTTTTTTTCAACTTTTATTAGATAATTTCTTCATTTACATTTCAAGTGTTATCCAGAAAGTTCCCTATACCCTCCCCCATCCCAGCCCTGCTCCCCTACCTACCCGCTCCCACATCTAGAGAAAGTACCCAAGGAGCTGAAGGGGTCTTCAACCCTATAGGTGGAAGAATAACATGAACTAACTAGAACCCCCTGAGCTCATGTCTCTAGCTGCATATATAGAAGAGGATGGCCTAGTTGGCCATCATTGGGAAGAGAGGCCCCTTGGTCATGCAGACTTTATATTTTCTAATAAAAATTTTTAAAAATAATGTATTTTAATTGTGTGGGTAAGGAGATAGGGAGGAAATGGGAAAAGAACAGCTGTTATTGGCATATATGGTGTAAACTAATTAATTTTTATATGTATATAAAATGATCCACATGGAACACAAAAATCTCAGGATTACCAAAAAAAATCCTAAACTTATCAGAAAACTTGTTAGATATATCTTCATTTCTATATTTGATTTATATTGTAGAATAATAGTGAAAATGGGATCAAAGAGTGCAATAAATACAGACACATTAATCATTGAAGTATAACAATGAATCTAGATATGAGCCTTCCTTTCACTGTCACTTGAATTTTTATGAAGATGCACCAACCAACTCTTCTGATACAAGATAGCACTTTCAACAAATGCTGCTGAACAAATGGATTAGTAGAGGTAGCCACATGCCATTCAAGGCACTTAAACAGTTAAATGTTTTTTTACTAACAATAATTATATTATTTTAGTAGGCACTGCCAAACTAACACAATGTAAGTAAAAAACTGAATAACAGGCTTCTTAAAATACAAACATGTAAAAAATATAAATGCATTTCCACAGCAATAGTAGGATAATGCCTTTGTAGGGTACCATAGGTTAGTGAAGAAGTCATATGACAGAAACAGGTTAGAATTTTGAAGTTGTGAATGGTGGTTACAAATACTCCCCAGTATTAGAGTCTCTTTTTCAGGGTTCTCAGTTCCACCAGAGTACTGGATGGAAATACCCAACTGCTGATTAAGCTGCAGACTTGAATCTTATATTGTGAAAAGATAAATATGGAAACTTAATCTCTATTTGCTTTTGTTCACATTGCTGGAAGTACTTATGCAGTCTTTTAGGGAAGGAAAGTAATAATCATTTTAAACGAGTGAATGCTTTACACTACAGCAACAAGTATTGTAGAAAGTTATAGCGACTAATAGAGTAGTCGCACAGATATAGAAGTAAACAACTTCTGATAGTATGTAAAACCAGTGTTACAGGAACTGAATCATGACTAACACAGTCAAACGGTGACATAGATTATAATCCATAAAAGGAAACCTACTATTTTTCTGCTAAATGAACATACTATTAAAGTGACTCATAAAGACAATCATACATGTAGATTAATATGTACTTAATGCTCATCAAAGAAGATTCTATTTGTAACAGTAACCATTAACATAGAAAACAAGGACTGGTGAGCATGCAGTGAATATACTGTGAATTGTTCAGCCATAAGCTGAATTTACTCATATTCAGAAGATGATGCTATAGACATGCACATATTGTCAGTATTGAGTAAATTCAGTGAGTTTATAAAAATAACACATGAACTTGGAAGGTAGATTATTGTAGATATGTATAAAATTGGATTTTGATATGATCAAGCACATATACATGAAGAAAATTCTCAATAATATAGCAACAACAATTCCATCACAAATACAGCAATGGGAAATGTGCCACTCTGTCATCAATAGTTACAGCACAGGATGAATAAGAGAGCAAACTGCTCTGTTAATATTGTTGATGAAGCTCTAATTAAAATGCATAATCTGCTAAACTTGATCTTTCCCACCCTAAACAATGTAACAAAGAAAAGAATCAATTAATGAATGATAATTACAACAGACCCTAGTAACCCTAAAGAATGGTAAGGTATGAGTGGCCATATCTATCTATCCACCTTTCTTTCTTTCTTTCTTTCTTTCTTTCTTTCTTTCTTTCTTTCTTTCTTTCTTTCTTTCTTTCTTTCTTCTTTCTTTCTTTCTTCTTTCTTTCTTTCTTTCTTTCTTTCTTTCTTTCTTTCTTTCTTTCTTTCTCCTCTCTTTCTTTCTTTCTTTCTTTATTTCTTTCTCTATTTCTTTCTTTCTTTCTTTCTTTCTTTCTTTCTCTATCTTTCTCTATATATACATACACACACTAATTTGAGCTACAGAAGATTCTAGAGTTATTATAGTTTGATTTATAAATTTTAGATATTATATTGTCTTAAATGTAATTTATAGTCAATTATATGTATTCATACTTGCACATATAAAATTTAGATTTTATTCTGACCCGTGATTTATAGTATGACACTCTTGATGCTGGACAGCAGTAGTGATCCACTGGTTTCAGTTAATGAATGTGTGGTCCAGAACACTGTACCATATTTCAAATATATGATGCATGTTAAATTAGGAATATTAAAGGAATGCTTTACACAGTACAATAATATTAACTTTCTATGGATTATTTATTCAATATCCCTTCTCATAAGTGAGGGGGTATTTATAGTTAACAAGAGTTTTATACTTATAAGGATTTTGTTTTACTTGTTGCTTATTCTTAAGTAGTATGATTATCCCTTCAAATATTGAACTTGTATGATTAATATCCCTACAAAATCAACAACTATGAGGCCTTCAATAATGTTTGGAAACACGATTAAAATTTGATGTAAATTAAATGACGTAAACACATGCTGAGAGTATGAAAATCACAGATTAGATTAGTACAAATGAAAGATGAAATGTTGTTTTACTTTTATTTATTAATTGAGTAATAGTAAAATAACTGTAAGCCATAAAATTGTCTCAAGCCTTATTTGTATTAAAGAAGGTGTCTCAAGAACCTTCATGTCCATGTAGGTTTGATTTAGCACTATGATAAAGCACTGTTTGAACACTGAAATATGTATTGCTTAAGCAAAACTACTACATAAAACACTCAAGAGAGCCATAAGAAATGTTAGTGACTCTTATTTCATATGGAAAGTACTCTAATGAAACAAAATTCAGTATTTAAAATAAAAATTTTCAAATGAATAAATAATGATTCTTACTCTAAGTTTACAGTTTAATAATTTTTTAAAATCATTTTTAATTATATATTTCTGTTTCAATTAACTGTTTCCTTCCATAATAATATCACTTTGTTCCAAGTCTGTATCATATCAAGTAGTAACAATGTTAATAATTACTTTAATCTCCAGAGACCTGTATTATAAATACAATGTAAACATCATAATTGTGTATACTTTGAAATCATAACATAAAGTAGAAATATAAAGGAAGAACAACCCTGATTCCTTTTGTAAAACTTATTTAGAACAACAATAAAATCTCACTAATTATCTAAAAGAATAATTGAATTAAATGATCATGTATTACAATGAACTATGAATATTATTTGGCAATTCAAAAAAATTTAAAAAGCAGGCAACAACACCAAGTTCAGAGAAAGTTAAAAGAAACTAAATTACTGTTGCATTTTGCTGGTGCAATTAAAATTTACGGAAACCTGAAAACAATGGATGAATTTCTTACCAGACTATGCACAAGCTAGAGCAGCCCCACTGGGAATTTATCAAATAAAAATGACATAAACGGTGTTTCTAGCTGCTGTACTAGAGAGAGGAAGAGAGAGAGAGAGAGAGAGAGAGAGAGAGAGAGAGAGAGAGAGAATGGATTAAGTACCAATATCCTTTAAAAGGTGAAAAGTTAAGCAATTTTTGTTACATTATGTGCCAGATAGCTTTTGTTTTTGTGACAATACCTGAGAGAGCAAATTTTAACACATAAAGTGATTTCTTTTTGATGGGGTCATCCTCTTATCACTTGACTCTGTTGTTTCTGGGTATTCATGAAGCAGAGAATCATGGAAGGAAAATAGTTTTACAACACTGTGGCCAGAAAGCTCAGAGAGTTAATGGAAGGACCCAGGAACTAGATATAGATTTCCAATTACACCTTCAGTTACTCATTCCCTCAAACTGATTCCCAATCCTTACTGCCATTCAGCTATGACTTTACAAATGAGTTGACCTAGTGATGAGATTAAAGTGGTTCAGTGAGTGAAGTAATTCCTAAGTAAAGGTGAGAACAATCCTATGGTGAAATGGGAGGCAAAGATAAGTTTACAGAGACCCAAGAACACTCTAGTAAGGCTTATGTGACAGTGCAAAAAATAAATAATAAAAGAAGTATCATAAAAGTTGAACTGAGAGGAATAATGTTTAAAATTATCCAATTACCTTAATATGTATGACATGACACATCTGTGACCACAGTGTAAAACAAAAACACTCCCTACCTCTCTCTCTCCCTCTCCCTCTTCCTCTCATTCTCCTCTCTCTCTCTCTCTCTCTCTCTCTCTCTCTCTCTCTCTCTCTCTCTCCCTCTCTCCCTCTCTCCCTCTCTCCCTCTCTCCCTCTCTCCCTCTCTCCCTCTCTTCTTCCCTCTCTCCTTCCCTCTCTCCTTCCCTCTTCCTCTCCCTCCTCCTCTCCCTCTCCCTCTCCCTCTCTGTCAAAGTAGTATTATTAGCAAATTTGTTGAATACATTATTAAATACATGAAGGAATACATGTTTATAAATATCTGAATATCTCCCTCTCCCCCTCTCCCCTCTCCTCTCTCCCCTGTCCCTCTCTCCCTTTCCCCATCTCCCTCTCCCTCTCTGACTCTCTGTCTCTCTGTTGTTGTCTCTGTCTCTCTGTCTCTCTTTCTCTCTGTCTCTCTCAAATACAAACACACACACACACACAAACATATATACATATATATCCCTGATACACAAAGCAGATTACATATATAGATTTACACTATATAGAGTAAGATAATATAACTACCGAAGCAAAAATGCCTATATAATAATAAATTGAGACATCTGTGGCCTAAGTGATGAAGATCACAGAAAGAACCAGGATTATATTTCTATCAAAATTATTTTGTTAAATCTAGTGAGTATCAGGTGCCATAACTATAGTGAGTCTAGTGAATCAAACTATGAAATACTTCAGTAGCACAGAGCTCAGCAAGCTCTTTCTTGGGGAAATCCTGGTTAAGCACCTCTACTCTTGAGTAAGTATGTAAATAAATATGTTAATATATGCATATACATGTTCAGTTATTTATAAATATGTATTCCTTCATGTATTTAGTAATGTATTTGACAAATTTGCTAATAATACTACTTTGTCAGATATCACCATTATTGAGTAAAGTTGAAAGTCATTGTCTTTATATCATAATATAAACTTCATCCTGGCTTGAGTCAGGTAAACAAGAATTTGCTGACTGTCTTAGCAGTCAGGTAATGTAAAACTGCACAAATGCTTTGTGTTCTGCAGCAGACAATAACATTGCACAATTGGAAAAATCATTAATTCTTTAGTCCACAATGATCCTTCTAAGAAAAATATGTGTTTTCCATTACGGGTATCATAAAAATAGGTTGTTTAATTCTCACTGTAGCAAGTCCCCAAGTACTTACAGATTCATTGTTTTAAATATAACTCTGACATTTTCATAGCTACTTAAGAAAATTTAATTCAAATTTACAGTTAACTTATTCTATATCTTTAAACATAGCACTTGAATATGTTGTACTGTTCAAGTGGATATCTGGATGACTATGGTATAAACATCCTTTACAATGTCATGAGTAGAGGCATTTGATCACTTATAGATTCTACAGTATTCAAGAAAGTCTTTCACCATTCTCAAGAAACTCTCAGTGTTATGGCTGGTGATATAGGTTTGGGTAAAATACATGTAATATTCATGAGACTCTAGATGCAAGCTCCAACACCTTAGAAGCAATCATTCTTTTTTTATGTGTAAGGATCATGTTTCTAAATCTCAAATCAATGTCCCCCTTTTATTGTATATTTTCTTAATTTAGATTTCAAATGTTATCCCCTTTCCTGCCTTCCCCCGCCACCCCAAAGCCCTCTATCTCATCCTTCCTTCCCCTGCTTATATGAGGGAGTTCCCCCATCCACTCTGGCCTCCCTGCCCTGGCATTTGCCTACACTGGGTCATCTATCTAGCCTACACAGGACCAAGGGCCTCTCCTCCCATTTATTCCTGACAAGGCCATCCTCTGCTACATATGGGGCTGGAGCCATGGGTCTCTCCATGTGAACTCTTTTGTTGGTGGGTTAGTTCCTGGGAGTCCAAAAGCTTGGAATAACCAAAATACAATTCAAAAACCACATGAAGATCAAGAAGAAGAAGGAGCAAAGTGTGGATGCTTCAGTCCTTTTTAGAAGGGGGAACAAAATACCCACGGAAGGAAATACAAAAACAAAGTGTGGAGCAGAGACTGAAGGAAAGGCCATCCAGAGACTACCCCACCTGGAGATCAATCCCACGTACGTACAGTCACCAAACCCAGACACTACTGTGGATACCAAGAAGTGCTTGCTGTCAGGAGCCTGATACAGCTGTCTCCTGAGAGGCTCTGTCAGAGCCTGACAAGTACAGAGGCAGATGCTTGCAGCCAACCATTGGACTGAGCATGGGGTCCCCACTGGAGTAATTAAAGAAAGGCTCTCTCTTCTCTCTCTCTCTCTCTCTCTCTCTCTCTCTCTCTCTCTCTCTTCCTCCCTCTCCCCCTCTCTCTCCCTGTCCTTTCTTTCTTTCTTTCTTTCTTTCTTTCTTTCTTTCTTTCTTTCTTTCTTTCTTTGAGTCATTAAACACTTCTGGCTTTTACCATCATTCTGACTCTACTTTTTTTTTTTTTTTTTTTTTTAAGATTTTTATTTATTATAAGTAAGTACACTGTAGCTGTCTTCAGACATTCCAGAAGAGGGCGCTAGATCTCGTTTCGGATGGTTGTGAGCCACCATGTGGATGTTGGGATCTGAACTTATCACCTTCGGAAGAGCAGTCGGGTGCTCTTTCCCGCTGAGCCATCTCACCAGCCCTTGACTCTACTTTCAGAAAACCTTGAAGGCTCTCACCCTGAGCCTTGGTAAGAAGGATTCTGATATACATTTCAGTGAAATATTAGCACTCCATTGTTTCTTATTTTTGCTTGATGATATGTTTAGGCTATTTATGGTAATTGCTATCTACCAAAAAAATGAACTTTTCTAAAAGGGGTTTAAAATTTCATTGATCTACGAGTGTAGCAATATGTCATTTGGAATTATTTGAATACTATTATTCCTATTTAGCAAAATAATTGTGATAGGTTTTCCCCTAAGGTCTAGGATCTATTCCTATAGGATTTTGTTGTTTGTTTTTTCATTTTGCTGAGGTAGTCTATTCTTTAAATCTGGCCACTATGTTTTGTCAACTCTACTTATCAATCAATTTTCTGAAAGATGTTGTGCTTTATCTAGAATCTAGAAACCTTTCTCATTGTTTGTTACCAATCTACAATAGCAGCCATCCACTATCTCATTCTTAGTGCATGCCACTATACACTTTGCATTAAGCCAAGTTCATCAGAAAATGACCCAAATAAATTAAAGGTTATAGCAACGGATCAACTAAATTACCAAAATTATACAAACCAGCATAAGCTCCAGAGATATTAGCAGCAAGCTGTGGAAAAGACTTAAGAACTGAGCTTAATGGAGAAATTTGTTTCAGAGAAAATTAAAACAAACTGTAGGCTGTTTAATGGCTTTTGGAACTTTCTCGTTCAAAAGTCAAGGAGACAGGGATACCACTTAAGAGAAAGAAATATATATTTTTTTAATTAACAAAAATACTATTATTTTATTTTATGTATATTGATCTTTGACTTCCATATTGTTGTGTACCATTTGTGGTATGATACGTGAGGAGGACAGAAGAGGGTGAAATAGCTGTAGTTTGAGATGGTTTGAGTTGGCTTATACATGCAGGGTAGTGAACCTGAGTCCTTTGGATGGGCAGTGTTCTTAACCACTAAGGCATCTTTCCTGTCCCAGGTCAGACAAATGTTACCTACACTAAAGCAATGTTGCTTCTTCCTCTAGCACTGGTCTGTACCAGAGATTAGCTAATGACAAATATCACCTTTTGAATTAGATTCTCTTTAGCAGACAGAAAAAGTGTATTATCAAAATCATGAATTCTAAATAGTAAAACAAACTCATGTATCAGTTCTTGAATGGTTATAGAAAATTATTGTTGCAAAAGTCATTTGTTTTATTTTGTTTTGCCTATTATACACATAGGAAAAACAGTTCCGTTACAATTAAGTGTTTTCTTTTTAGGGTGGTGCATAGGACTCTCAAAAGTCATGTAATTGAGAGACCAGTCTGCGCAGGTCAGCTTGTAGACTGCAAAAGGTGACTGAGCAGACACGGAAGTAACACAGCTTCTGGGACAGGCCCAGTGTCGGGCACGAGACATCTGGGCACCTTCCCCGCCTGTGAAGAGGTGTCTGCCAGGGAGGGCTTTGCCTGCAGGAGCTCAGGAGGGAGCCACCTTGTGTGATGGGTCCCTCAGAGACCAGTCTGCACAGGTCAGCTCGTGGACTGCAAAGGGTGAGTGAGCAGACTGCTATGCCACACAGCTTCTGGGACAGGCCCAGCTTCAGGCTATAGACATCTGGGTATCTTCCCCACCTGAGAAGAGGTGTCCATCCAGGAGGGCTTTGCCTGCCGGAGCTCAGGAGGGAGCCACCTTGGGTCCTGGGTCCCTCAGAGACGAGTCTCTGCAGGTGAGTGTGCAGGCCACAAAGGCAACACATCTTCTGGGACAGGCCATATATCAGGCCTTAAACTTTAGCCAAGAGGCAGGTCTGAACACCAGACTTCTATGTAACTTCCCTGCAAGAGGGGAGCTTGCCTGCAGAGATGACTCCTACCACTGAGACTCAGGAGAGAGCTGGACTCCCAGAACTGCTGACAGAGGCTAACAGAATCACAGGAGGAATAAGTTCCAACCAAAGACAACTATAACAACCAACTCCAGAGATTACCAGATGGTGAAAGGCAAACATAAGAATCTTTTTTTTTTTTTTACTANAAATTGAGGAAGATCTCAGAAGATGGAAGGATCTCCCATGCTCATGGATTGGCAGAATCAATATAGTAAAAATGGCTATCTTGCCAAAAGGTATCTACAGATTCAATGCAATCCCCATCAAAATTCCAACTCAATTCTTCAAGGATCTAGAAAAGACAATTAGCAAGTTCATCTGGAATAACAAAAAACCGAGACTAGCTAAAACTCGTCTCAACAATAAAAGAACCTCTGGTGGAATCACCATGCCTGACCTCAAGCTGTACTACAGAGCAATCGTAACAAAAACTGCATGGTACTGGTACAGCAACAGACAGGTAGATCATAAGAATCTTAAAAACAGAAACCATGACCACTCACCTTCATCAGTACCCAGCACTCCCACCTCAGCCAGTCCAGGATACCCCAAAACACCAGAAAAGCAAAACTCAGATTTAAAATCATTTCTCATGGTGCTGGTAGAGGACATTAAGAAGAACATTAAGGGGCCGGGCATGGTGGCACACGTCTTTATTCGCAGCACTCAGGAGGCAGAGGTAGGCTGATTTCCGAGTTCAAGGCCAGCCTGGTCTACAAAGTGAGTGCCAGGACAGATAGAGCTACACAGAGAAAACCTGTTTAAAAAAAAAAACAGAACAACAACAACAACAACAACAACAACAAAACAAACAAACAAACAAAAGAAGGACATTAAGAAGAACATTAATAACTCACTTAAAGTAATACAGAAGAACAATGCTAAAGAGGTAAAAGTTCTTAAAGAGGAAACACAAAAATCCCTTAAAGAACTATAAGAAAACACAACCAAACAGGTAATGGAATTGAGCAAAACCATCCAGGACCTAAAAAAGGAAGTAGAAACAATAAAGAAAACGCAAAGTGAGACAACTTTGGAGATAGAAACCCTATTAAAGAAATGAAGAACCATAGATGTGAGCATCATCAACAGAATACAAGAGATGGAAGAGAGAATCTCAGGTACAAAAGATTCCATAGAGAACATGGACACAACAATCAAAGAAAATGGAAAATGCAAAAAGATCCTAACACAAAACATCCAGGGAATCCAGGACACAATGAGAAGACCAAACCTACAGATAATAGGAGTAGATGAGAATGAAGATTTTCAACTTAAAGGGCCAGTGAATATCTTCAACAAAATAATAGAAGAAAACTTCCCAAACCTAAAGAAAGAGATGCCCATGAACATACAAGAAACCTTCAGAACACCAAATAAATTGGACCAAAAAAGAAATTCTCACAACACATAATAATCAGAACAACAAATGCACTAAATAAAGTCAGAATATTAAAAGCAGTAAGGGCAAAAGGTCAAGTAACATATAAAGGCAGGCCTATTGGAATTACACCACACTTCTCACAGGAGACTATGAAAGTCAGAATCCTGGACAGATGATATATAGATACTAAAAGAACACAAATGCCAGCCCAGGCTACTATACCCAGCACAACTCTTAATTACCATAGATGGAGAAACCGAAGTATTCCATGATAAAACCAAATTCACACAATATCTTTCCACAAATCCAGACCTAGAAAGGATAATAAAGAGAAACCACCAACACAAGGACTGAAACAACACACTAGAACAAACAAACAAACAAACAAACAAACAAAACTCATCCTTCAACAATCCTAAAAGCATACAGCCCCCAAAACAGAATCAAACCTCTAACAACAAAAATAACAGGAAGCAACAATTATTTTACTTTAATTTCTCTTAACATCAATGGACTCAATTCCCCAATAAAAAGATATAGAGTAATAGATTAGCGGCACAAACAACATCCAACATTTTGCTGCTTACAGGAAACCCACTGCAGAGAAAAAGACAGACAATACCTTACAGTGAAAAGCTAGAAAACAATTTTCCAAGCAAATGGTCTGAAGAAACAAGCTAGAATAACCATTCTAATATCAGATAAAATTGACTTTCAACCCAAAGTTAACAAAAAAGACAAGGAGGGACACTTCATACTCATCAAAGGTAAAATCTACTGAGATGAACTCCCGATTCTGAATATCTATGCTCTGAATATAAGGGCAGCCACATTCATTAAAGAAACTGTGGTAAAACTCAAACCACATATTGCAACTCACACAATAATAGTGGGGGACTTCTTTTTTTTTTTTTCAACTTTTATTAGATATTTTCTTCATTTACATTTCAAGTGTTATCCAGAAAGTTCCCTATACGAACCCCTCCCGGCCCTGCTCCCCTACCCACCCGCTCCCACATCTTGGCCCTGGAGTTCCCCTGTACTTGGGCAAATAAAGTCTGCATAACCAAGGGGCCTCTCTTCCCAATGATGGCCAACTAGGCCATCCTCTTCTATATATGCAGCTAGAGACATGAGCTCAGGGGGTACTAGTTAGTTAATGTTATTCTTCCACCTATAGGGTTGAAGACCCCTTCAGCTCCTTGGGTACTTTTTCTAGCTCCTTCCTTGGGAACCCTGTGTTCCATCTAATAGCTGACTGTGAGCTTCCACCTCCATGTTTGCCAGGTATTGGTATAGTCTCCCACAAGACAGCTATATCTGGGCCCTTTCAGCACTATCTGGCTGGCATATGCTATAGTGTCTATGTTTGCTGGCTGATTGTGGGATGGATACCTGGCAGCCGCAGTCACTGGGTCCATCCTTTGGATTCAGCTTCACACATGATCTCTGTAACTCTTTCAATGTGTGCTTTGTTTGTAATTCTAGGAAGGGGTGACATGTCCACATTTTGATCTTCCTTCCTCTTGAGTTTTATGTGTTTAGTAAATTGTATCTTAGGTATTCTAGGTTTCTGGGCTAATATCCACATATCAGTGAGTGCATGTTATGTGAGTTCTTTTGTGATTGGGTTACTTCACTCAGGATGATGGCCTCCAGATCCATCCATTTCCCTAGGAATTTCATATATTTATTGTTTTTAATAGCTGAGTAGTACTCCATTGTGTAAATATAACAAATTTTTTTGTATCCATTCCTCTGTTGAGGGACATCTGAATTCTTTCCAGTTTCTGGCTATTATGAATAAGGCTGCTATGAACATAGTGGAACATGTGTCCTTATTACCAGATGGAATATCTTCTGGATATATGCCCAGTAGAGGTATTGCAGGATCTTCCTGTAGTATTATGTCCAATTTTCTGAGGAACCCCCAGACTGATTTCCAGAGTGATTGAACCAGCTTGCTTTCCCACCAACAATGGAGGAGTGTTCCTGTTTCTCCACATCCACGCCAGCATCTGTTGTCACCTGAATTTTTTATCTTAGCCATTCAGACTGGTGTGAGGTGGAATCTCAGGGTTGTTTTGATCTGCATTTCCCTGATGATGTTGAACATTTTCCTGAGGATGTTGAACATTTTTTCAAGTGCTTCTCAGCCATTGGGTATTCCTCAGTTGAGAATTCTTTGTTTAACTCTGTGCCCCACTTTTTAATGGGGATATTTGATTTTCTGGTGTGCACCTTCTTGAGTTCTTTATATATATTGGATATCAGTCCCCTATCTGATTTAGGATTGGTAAAGATACTTTCCCAATCGGTTGGTGGCCCTTTTGTCTTGTAACAGTATCTTTTGTCATACAGAAGCTTTGCAAGTTTATGAGGTCCCATTTGTCAATTCTTGATCTTACAGCATAAGCCTTTGCTGTTTAGTTCAGGATTTTTTCCCCAGTGCCCATATCTTCGAGGCTTTTCCCCACTTTCTCCTCTATAAGTTTCAGTGTCTCTGGTTTTATGTGGAGGTCTTTCAACCACTTAGACTTGACCTTAGTACAAGGAGATAAGAATGGATCAATTCCCANAGGTCCCATTTGTCAATTCTTGATCTTACAGCATAAGCCTTTGCTGTTTAGTTCAGGATTTTTTCCCCAGTGCCCATATCTTCGAGGCTTTTCCCCACTTTCTCCTCTATAAGTTTCAGTGTCTCTGGTTTTATGTGGAGGTCTTTCAACCACTTAGACTTGACCTTAGTACAAGGAGATAAGAATGGATCAATTCCCATTCTACTACATGATACCTGCCAGTTGTGCCAGCACCATTTGTTGAAAAGGCTGTCTTTTTTCAACTGGATAGTTTTAGCTCCCTTGTCAAAGATCAGGTGACCATAGGTGTGTGGATTCATTTCTGGGTCTTTGATCCTATTCCATTGATCTACCTGTCTGTTGCTGTACCAGTACCATGTAGTTTTTTTATGATTGCTCTGTGGTACAGCTTGAGGTCAGGCATGGTGATTCCACCAGAGGTTCTTTTATTGTTGAGAAGAGTTTTTGCTAGTCTAGGTTTTTGTTATTCCAGATGAACTTGCTAATTGTCTTTTCTAGATCCTTGAAGAATTGAGTTGGAATTTTGATGGGGATTGCATTGAATCTGTAGATACCTTTTGGCACAATAGCCAATTTTACTATATTGATTCTGCCAATCCATGAGCATGGGAGATCTTTCCATCTTCTGAGATCTTCCTCAATTTCTTTCTTTAGAGACTTAAAGTTCTTGTCATACAAATCTTTCACTTCCTTCGTAAGAGTCACACCAAGATATTTTATATTGTTAGTGACTATTGTGAAGGGTGATGTTTTCCTGATCTCCTTCTCAGCCAGTTCATCCTTTGTATAGAGAAAGGCCATCAATTTGTTTGAGTTTATTCTATATCTAGCTACTGCACTAAAGCTGTTTATCAGGTTTAGGAGTTCTCTGGTGGAGTTTTTGGGGTCACTTATATATACTATCATATCATCTGCAAATAGCGATAATTTGAGTTCTTCCTTTCCAAATTGTATCAGCTTTACCTCCTTTTGTTGTCGAATCTCTCTGGCTAGGACTTCAAGTACTATATTGAATAGGTAGGCAGAAAGTGGGCAGCCTTGTCTGGCCCCTGATTTATTGGGATTGCTTCCAGTTTCTCTCCATTTAGTTTGATGTTGGCCACTGGTTTGCTGTAGATTGCTTTTATCATGTTTAGGTAAGGGCCTTGAATTCCTGATCTTTTCAAGACCTTTATCATGATTGGGTGTTGGATTTTGTCAAATGCTTTCTCAGCATCTAAGGAGATGATCATGTGGTTTTTATCTTTGAGTTTGTTTATATAGTGTATTATGTTGATGGATTTCCATATATTAAACCTTCCCTGCATTCCTGGGATGAAGCCTACTTGGTCATGATGGATGATCGTTTTGATGTGTTCTTGGATTCAGTTGGTGAGAATTTTTTAGTGGGGGATTTCTACACCCCACTCTCACCAATGGACTGATCTTGGAAACAGAGACTAAACAGAGACATGTGGACACTAGCAGAAGTCATGAAACAAATGAATTTAATAGATATCTACAGAAGATTTTATCCTAAAACAAAAGGATATACCTTCTTCTCAGTGCCACATGGTTACTCTTCCAAAATTGACCATATAATTGGTCAAAAAACAAGCCTCCATAGAAACAAATATATTGAAATTATCCATGCATTCTATCTGACCACCATGGACTAAGGCTGATCTTCAATAACAACATAAATAATAGAAAGCCAACATTCACATGGAAACTGAACTACACTCTACTCAATGATTCCTTGGACAAGGAAGAAATAAAGAAATTAAAGACTTTTTAGTGTTTAAGGAAAATGAAGCCACAACCTACCCAAACTTTTGGGACACAATGAAGGCAGTCCTAAGAGGAAAACTCATAGCCCTGAGATCCTCCAAGAAGAAACTAGAGAGAGCATACACTAGTAGCCTGAGAGCATACCTAGAAGCTCTAGAACTAAAGGAAGCAAATTCACTGCAGAGGAGTAGACAGCAGGAAATAACAAACTCATGGCTGAATTCAATAAAGTGGGAACAAAAAGAATCAACCAAGCCAGGAGCTGGTTCTTTGAGAAAATCAATAAGATAGATAAACCCTTAGCCAGACTAACTAGAGGGCACAGGGACAGTATTCTAATTAACAAAATCAGAAATGAAAAAGGAGACATAACAACAGAACCTGAGGAAATCCAAAACATCATCAGATCCTACTACAAAAGTCTATACTCAACAAAACTAGAAAACCTGGATGAAATGGACAACTTCCTAGACAGATACCAGGTACCAAAGTAAAAAATTATTGGGCAAATGGATGTATCTGGAGGATATCATCCTTAGTGAGGTAACCCAATCATAAAAGAAGTCATTAGATTTGCACTCACAGATAAGTGGATATTAGCCCAGTATCTTAGATCCATCCCATAATCAGTCACCAAACTCAGACACTATTGCATAGGACAGCAAGAGTTTGCTGAAGGGACCCTGATATAGCTGTCTCATATGCGGCTATGGCAGTGCCTGACAAATTCAGAAGTGGATGATCACAGTCATCTATTGGATGGAACACAAGGCTCCCAATGGAGAAGCTAGAGAAAGTACCCAAGGAGCTGAAGGGATCTTCAACCCTATGAGAGGAACAACAATATGAACTAACCAGAACTAACCAGAACCCCCAGAGCTCGTGTTTCTAGCTGCATATGTAGCAGAAGATGGCCTAGTTGGCCATCATTGGGAAGAGAGGCTCCTTGTTATTGCGAACTGTATATGCCCCAATACAGGGGAATGCCAGGGCCAAGAAGTGGGAGTGTGTGGGTAGGGGAGTAGGGCAGGGGTAGGGTAGAGGGAACTTTCCGGATAGCATTTGAAATGTAAATTAAGAAAATATCTATTAAAAAATTGGAAAAAAAGATAAAATAAAAGCAATTTTTTTTTAAAAGTCATGTAATTGCATTGAATATGGAGTTTTTATTAAATAACTCATATGTATCATGCACGGAAATTTGGCTGTTCCAACTGACTTCCTTATATAAATAAACCAATCATTTTATCTTCAGTTTAGACTAGATAAAAAGACAGACTCCCACAAAGACTGTGAGGAAATAGTGCTAATTGTCACTGTCTGTCTGGGGGTTTGAATAGAGAGTATTCAGGTGAGTTCTGCACCTGTTTCCAATATTTGTGACTAATGCACACAGAAAATTCCATTTCTTTCCAGATGAGTCTACAAAAACAGCTGGAGCTTCATATGTGCTTAGGCAAATGAAGAAGAAAAATATTTATACTTCCATAAAGCAAGCAGAAAATCTCACACACATTTGTAATGTCAGTGGCTATATAATTAATTTTAAAATAGACACTTTTTTATATTTCAACCACCCCAATTTTATAATCACTGACTTGAGCAAACATTAATTTATAAATGATATATACTGAAAAGCATATAAAAGCCAAAATACAATATGCATATAATTTAAAGACATATTTTAAGACCTAAGTGATATTGTTATCCAGAAGCACAATAAATAAAATTATAACATGAATGTCATAATTTAAGGGAAAACCCTAATTCTTAAGTTATATCATCATCCAGAAGCAAAATGATATTAAAAATGGCATTTTATACATTTGATATTCTGAACATTGTAAAAATTATTACAATTGTTAACAAGCCCACTGCTTAGTTCATAAAAAGTATATTACATAGATATTGAACTGTTTCAGTTTATTAAAAATAAGTGACAGATTACCTTTTAATGATCTCCAAAACTTAGCTTGTTTTCTCTTCCTAAGTACAGCTTACATTTGTTTGTTTACAAATCAGTCCACTTATAGGTTTTTGCCAAAAAATATTGGCTTTCTATTGATATGCTGCTGATTTCAGGCATTGATCTTAGGAAATCAGAGTTACACGATAATGCATTAAGTCTCTGGTTGAACTTGTGAGTTCAGATCATGAGGATTTAATGATACACACACACACACACACACGCGCACACACACACACACACACACACACACACACACACGCACACACACACACACACACACACACACCATTAATTAAAATCAATTTTATATTAAGGGAGATATAGAGAACACTGAATTGCTACAAATAAATGAAAACAGATGTAGAGATTATAAGATATGATATTCCTTTATTTTTTGAATTGAATTTCTTTGTTCTCAAATTATATAAGGAATATAAACCCATTTTATATTTAAAAATTACATTTCAATCACAGACACTATTGCATATATATGCAAGCAAGATTGTGCTGACATGACCCTGATATAGCTGTCTCGTGTGAGGCTACGCCAGTGCCTGGCAAACATAGAAGTGGATGCTCACAGTCATCTATTGGATAGAACACAGGGCCCCCAATGGAAGAGCTAGAGAAAGTACCCAAGGAGCTGAAGGACTCTGCAACCCTATAGATGGAACAGCAATATGAACTAACCAGTACCCCCAGAGCTTGTGCCTCTAGCTGCATATGTAGCAGAAGATGGCCTATTTGGCCATCATTGGGAAGAGAGCCCCTTTGGTCATACAAATTTTATATGCCCCAGTACCGGAGAATGTCAGGGCCAAGAAGAGGGAGTGTGTGGGTAGGGTAGCAAGGTGCAGCGAGGGTATAGGGGACTTTCAGCATAGCATTTGAAATGTACATGAAGAAAATATCTAATAGAAATTGTAAAAAAATTACCCATTGCATATTGAACAGTGTTTTGGTCGGACAGTCTTTAAAAGAGTAGCTAATAGTTTGATATCTTATTCAAAATAATGCATATTTGATTAAAAATTATAAAAACATGACTTATGGAAAGCATAACTACAGTATTCCCCATGACTATTTTGATGATACAACGAATTTCAAATTAAATATATGTATTTATATATATTTATACATTTACATATGTTTTTTCTTTGAACTTACAATAAAAATAATTTTTCATATAGTTATCAAAATATCAATATAATAAAATGGTAGTGCCAGTAGGTGATTTAAAATATTCCTATTGGGCTGGTGAGATGGCTCAGCCGGTAAGAGCACCCGACTGCTCTTCCGAAGGTGATAAGTTCAAATCCCAGCAACCACATGGTGGCTCACAACCATCCTTAATGAGATCTGGCGCCCTCTTCTGGAATGCCTGAAGACAGCTACAGTGTACTTACATGTAATAAATAAAATAAATCTTTAAAAAAAAAAATAAAAAAATAAAATAAAATAAAATATTCCTATTAGATCACATAAAGTCTGAGCTGGTATCATTGCTTGCTATTCTAGCTGAGGGCCTGTGGTTGACTCTGACGACCCACAACTTGGTAGCTCACAAAGGCCTGGAACTCTTAGTTTAGTATAATCTGGTCACTGAAGTAAGCAATTTTACTTGCCAGCAAAAAATTAAAAAAAAAATACAAACATATATGTTCTCTCTCTCTCTCTCTCTCTCTCTCTCACACACACACACACACACACACACACACACACACACACACACATACACACACAAACACAGAATTAAAAATTTTGCAAATACAGAGTTCCACAGTACACATTACACATGCATCACAAAGAAAGACAGACAGAGAGACAGAGAGACACACAGACCTTGGTACACTCAGCTCTAAATGGGTTGTCTGCACCAAATCCCTCTTCTCAGAGATCAGGAAGACTTGAAGAAAGAATTTAAGAGCCAGAGAACCTGGAAGACACCAGGAGAACTGGGGACAGCTCACATGAGCTCACAGGCAGCAGCACCTTGCAGAAGGCCAGCATTAACCCTCCCTGTACTAGGACCTTTGTACATTCATTGTGTTTTTCAGTTTAGGGTTTTTATGGAACTCCTGACTGTGTAAATGAGTCAGCCTCTGATTATTCTACTTTCTCTGTTGGCACTTTTCCATATGTTAGCTCTCTCTGACCAACCTGAGTGTGAAGGTCCTTATCTCAGTATAACTTATTTTGCTGTGTTTTGTTGTGCTCTCTCAGAAGCCCAATAGTTTCTAGTGAGAGACAAAAGAAAACAGGGATCCCAATGAAAGAAGAGGTGGGGTTGGTTACTGGTAACAGAAGAGAAAGGGGAAATTGTAATATGAGAAAAATATTTTCAAAGAAAAGGGAAATATAAAATATAAAAATGAATATTTACTTCATGATTTTCAAATGAGAAAATATTTCTAGCCTCTTCAATGATGAAATAAAACACTCAAATTTCAAAATGTATATTGTTTCCAACATACTAACTCAAAACTATGACCAATAATTTTGACAGCCATGATCCATGCTTTCATACAAACCATTTTAAAAATACTATAGTTTTTATTTCACTACGTTAAAGTTTTTCTAGAAAATTTTAGAAAGATTAACTCTGCTTGTTTTCACAGAGCTCAACAAAAAACAAATAGTAATTCTCAGGTGGATATAAATACAAGACTATTTGTTTTACAGTTGAAATATTTCTAATAATTTGATGCAAGCAGAGGACTTACTCCCTGAATAGCAGAGAATATAATTATCTCTGCCTGGTGTCACACTTTGTACCAAAGAACAGTGAAAAAGTGGCCTGTCCGTATTATCCCAGAGATGAATGGTACTAGGAGTACAAATGTCAATTCATCTGTTACAATAGAGACCCCTTCCACAAGTATTGCAGTCTAGGGCTCTTGGAACATCCTGCACCACCTCAAAAGCATGGTGATGGTGTGGGTTTAAACAGCTAGCTTTGATGACAAAAATGTTGTTTTCTTATTTAACTTTCTATCTAGACACACCATGTTTTTCCACGTTAGTCTTATAGTGAATTTATTAAAACACAGCTACAAATGAAAAGCAAGATCTTTATGGATGTACAAACTAAAGTCAAGTGTTACCTCTCCTAGGTATAAAATGTCCTCCTCTTAGGTACAGCTATGCTGGAAGAACTAAATGAACTATGAACCAAGCATGTGCTTTCAAGTGGATGGGCCAAAGCCATGGTCAGTCTGTACCCAGTTGACATCTGTCAAGGTGAATCTCCTTAATTTCAGCTGTCTGACTCACCACTTCTTCTGGAAAATTTAATTCCAAGGCCTCCATTCTCACAGAATACTCATTTTAAACCAATAAAGCAATTGGCAGAGATAACAGGGATAGGTTCCATAGGGTCTCTTTAAAGAACTGCCATTAAGTGAAAATAATTAAATCCTTTCAGCACCGTGCTACTTGCCCTCTCACTGGTCTGTTTGCTGATATATTAGACATTGTGTGCCAGAGTAATTGCAATCATATTTCAAGTGAAATGGTTTATTTGGAACCATGAACTAATTCAATTAAAATGTTCATTTCAAATATATGTTTTTGTTGCATGGGGCACATTTGTCATCTTGTATTGTGATTTTTGTAAAGGAGAAGTAATAAATGTCTAGTGCCTCAAGGACTGTTATGCTTGCTTTGTTTCTACAGGTCTAAAGTGCATACCTTAAGATGTTTGCTGTATAAATGCCAGTGTAATTAAAGTTACCTACAGTACTAACATTCTAAAACAAATAAACTCTGGCTATAACATGCTGCAAGTAGGTAAATAATTATATAAGGGAGTACAGTGAATATGTACTTTGGTAAATATATATATATATATATATATATATATATATATATATATATATGATCACATATATTTATTAATACTAATGAGAGCTTCAAATTTAATGGTCAATAAGAGATGATATTAGCATCAATTTTCAATATTTTTAATGTTGCCTTACTGTTGATTTTCACGAGAAATGGAACTTTGTTTTCTGAATAACAAATGAAAAAGAAAAACAATATCATTAAATGAAAGAAAAGTTAATCCAAATATTTAGATAAGAGTTAATCTTTATTGATATGAAGTTATTTTTATGTAGTTGTTTTTCTGATACAATATTATTCTTATATTTTGTTCTGTATTTTAGATAACAAAATTAGCTCAATGTGGTAAAATCATTACCAAATTTTTCTTTCATTCTTTTCCTTTCCAAAACCTCCTGTATTTCTCTCCTTGATCTTCTTCAAATTTTCAAATTCTTGGACTTTAATTCATTAATTGCTATTGAATACAAACACACACATATATACTCATATCTATCTATCTATATGATATATTTTGTGTGATATGCTTCATTTGGGCAAATTATGTTTAGGATCTTGTACCATATTAATTAAAATATAATCCATGAATTAATTATGAATTGGTATACAGCACTTTCTACATTGAGGAAAGTTATGCTTAATAAATTTTAGGAATTGAAATTATCACAGGAATCAGTGAGATTTGATACAAATAAATAGTAAACATATACATAGAAACAATACTGTTTGTAGCTGATGTCTTTCTTTTACTTTTTTTTTTTTTTTTTGATTATGGATTCTTCTCTCATACAATACATCTCTGCCATTTTCCCTCCCTATACTCCTGTCAAATACCTTCCACTTTCTGCTCTTCCCCAGATCCACCCCTCCTTTGTTTAACTTCAGAAAGGAACAGTACTCCAAAAG
>LR754145.1:0-53878 GCA_902729485.2 Mus minutoides | reverse complement strand
TGTGTGTGTGTGTGTGTGTGTGTGTGTGTGTATTTCTGGAAAGAATCAGACATACCCGAATGATATAAGTAGAGCAAAGGTGCTTGGTATCTGGTTTAACTCTTCAAATTTATGACATGGTTGTAGATTTAAAATATCACATCAAATTGTTTAAGGCATAATTAATTATAAGTAATGCAACATTTATAATTTATAGAAAAAATATTTTATATTGCTATATAGTATTTTTATTCATTAATAACATTTTATCATTTCATTCAAACATACACAAACACACACACACACACACATACACACACACACACATACACACACACACACACACACACACACACACACACACACACAGAAAAAGAGAGAGAGAGAGACTGAAACCCTGTAACACATAAATCATTTTGTACCATGCAGATACACAGAAAAAAATGAGCCATATGGAAAAGCACTCAAACACATTAAATATAAAATAAATCTTTTAAAAAATATGAATGAGAAAGAGCACAAAAGTAATTCTATTTAATTTCCTTAGAAAATATTGTCATGGTAGTCATGGTAGTTTATGTCTGTGGCTTCAGTAGTAGCATTCACTATCAAACACTATCATGTTCCTGTGAAGGTGTTGTGGATTAGGGCAGGGAAGACACACCTAACATGGAAGTATTCCAGTATTTTGTATCAACCTATACTGGGAAAAATGAAGTTGATTACGAAAGTATTAAGTAGCAATCCTGGGTTATTTTACTATATAATTATGATGGGACTATTATAGTTGGTTCATATTTAGATGATAAATTGTTAATAAAACCCTTGGATGTTTCATAACAGCCACACTAAAGCCACAATTGCAAAATAGTAATAGTTTTCAGCATGTAACTGAAATATACCTTTTAAAGGAGTCAATTCCTTGAGTTTGAGGTTCAACAGTACAGAAGAATGAAAAGAATCATGTGAAATTCTCTAAAATTTATCAACCAAAAATTTAAATTCAAATTTGTCATCTCATCTTAGAAAGAACAGTCAACATCTTTAAAGAGTCATGAGGAGAATACAGTAGTTATTAAATTCTTGTATTTTTATAAGGCCAAGGTTAGAAAACAGACCCTGGAGTTTTTTCTATAGACTTCCCTAACATTAATCAAGTCACACCCTTGGTACCATTTATCTTGACATATGAGGTATCTTGATTTACAGAACTCAGCACAGTTTCTAACACTTTGCATTTCAGTGCTTTATCTCTTAAATTAGGTCCCTGTACAGCCGAACCTTCAAGAGTACATAATAGTACATAAGAAAGCTGCTTACCTACATCACCCTATCTTTGTTCTTTATGAATTATCCCTGTTCCTGTCACAGTTTAGTGTGACACAGAGATGCACATCAGGTATTATTAAATAATGGAGACATATGTACACACTGTTGACTATACTTGTTGATGTAGTAAGGCTGAAGTGCTAATTTTATATAAACTAATAACACAGAACAATACCTCTTGGAATGAGATAAAACATAAAAATTTAAAGCCTAATATGTGTATGATCTTTTAGGTATTTAACCATGTAACGGCCAAGATATTCCCTTTAAATTAATAAGAGGAATAGATATGGTGTACCAAACATTACTGAGTAAGTAGCCATGCTACAAAAATAGGGAGCCCAGAGCTAATCACTCAGAGTCATCCCTAGCAACAGATCATTAGCTATATACCCAAGCCAACCCACACACATCTATTGTGAATCCCATGAAACATTTCACCCCTTTATCCCCATATTCCTTCACTTTACTTTTATCAGCAATCCAGTCTATAACAGCAGCAGGCATTCTCTCTGAATAAACCAGATGAACAGACCAGGAAAACAAGCAACATAAAGTGAAACTATCTCTGAAAATCCACAGAGGAAGTGGAAACCAAAGAATAAAACAGCTACCCAGCAATGTAAAATTTGTAAAATACCACCTGACTCTATAATTGTCCCAAACCCATATGCCTAGATGTCAGAAAAGTACATCATAATCAATAATAGCAGGGTAATATGTCTCTACCAGAGTCCAGCTATCCTGCCTTAGAAGTACCTGAATATTGAAAAGTGATAAATGAATTAAAGAAATCCAGCAAAACACAAACAAAAATTAATAAATTCTACAATTCATTTTATGAGGTGATAGTTTCAATAAAACCCAAAACAAATAAGACTCAACAACAATAAAATAGAATAACAAATACTTCTAAAACAACTCCAGGATCAGGTAGGTACATCCAGAGGTACAGGGATGGTTCAGTGATTACTATATGAAAATCAGTAAGTATGTTCTGACATATAAATAAAACAAAGGCAAAAAACAAAACAAAACAAAACCTAACAACCCAGGCATTCAGATTTCTGAGTTCGAGGCCAGCCTGGTCTACAAAGTGGGTCCCAGGATAGCCAGGGCTACACAGAGAAAACATGTTTCGGAAAAAAAAAATCAGAGGAAGAACAAGCTCCAGCCAGAGACAGCTAGAACATCTAACACCAAAGACTACCAGATGGTGAAAGGCAAACGTAAGAATCTTACTAACAGGAACCAAGTCTGGGCATCATCAGAACCCAGTATGTACACCACAGTGAGTCCTGGATACTGTAACACACCAGAAAAACAAGATTCGGATATAAAATTCATATCTCATGATGCTGGTAAGGAATTTTAAGAAGGACATTAACAAATCACATAAAGAAATACAGGAGAACACTGCTAAACAGATAGAAGTCCTTAAAGAGGAAACACAAAAGTCCCTTAAAGAATTACAGGAAAACACAACCAAACTGGTGATAGAATTGAACAAAACTGTCCAAGATATAAAAATGGAAGTACAAACAATAAAGAAAATACAAAATGAGACAACTCTGGAGATAGAAAACCTAGGAAAGAAATCAGGAACCATAGATGCGAACAGCAGCAACAGAATACAAGAGATTGAAGAGAGAATCTCAGGTGAAGAAGATTTCATAGAAAACATGGACACAACAATCAAAGAAAATGTAAAATGCAAAAAGATCCTGACTCAAAAAAATCCAGGACACAATGAGAAAACCAAACCTAAGGATAATAGATGAAGATGAGAATGAAGATTTTCAACTTAAAGGGAAAATAAATATCTTCAACAAAATTATAGAAGAAAACTTCCTTAACCAAAAGAAAGAGATGCCCACGAACATACAAGAAGCCTACAGAACTGCAAATAGTTTGGACCAGAAAAGAAATCCCTCTTGACACATAATAATCAGAACAACAAATGCACTAAATAAAGATAGAATATTAAAAGCAGTAAGGGGAAAAGGTCAAGTAACATATAAAGGCAGACCTATGAGAATTACACCAGAATTCTCACCAGAGACTATGAAAGCCAGAATCCTGGACAGATGTTATACAGACACTAAGAGAACACAAATGCCAGTCCAGACCACTATATCCAGCAAAACTCTCTATTACCATAGATGGAGAAACCAAAGTATTCCATTACAAAACCAAATTCACACAATATCTTTCCACGAATCCAGCTCTTCTAAGGATAATAAAGGGAAAATTCTAACACAAGGACAGAAATTAAGCCCTAGAAAAAGCAAGAAAGTAATCCTTCAACAAACCTGAAAGAAGACAGCTGCAAGAACAGAACCCCAACTCTAACAACAAAACTAGCAGGAAGCAATAATTACATTTCCTTAATATCTCTTAATATCAACAGACTCAAGTCCCCAATAAAAAGACATAGACTAATAGGCTGTCCACATAAACAGGACCCAAAATTTTGCTGCATACAGGAAACCCACCTCAGGGACAAAGACAAACACTACCCCAGAGTAAAAGGTGGGAAAACAATTTTCCAAGCAAATAGTCCAAAGAAACAAGCTGAAGTAGCCATTCTAATATTGAATAAAATCAACTTCCAAACCAAAGTTATCAAAAAAGACAAGGAGAGATACTTCATACTCATCAAAGGTAAAATCAACCAAGATGAACTCTCAATTCTGAATATCTATGCTCCAAATGCAAGGGCAGCCACATTCATTAAAGAAACTTTAGTAAAGTTCAAACCACACATTGCACCTCACACAATAATAGTGGGAGACTTCAATATCCCACTCTCATCATTGGACAGATCCTGGAAACTGAAACTAAATAGAGACACATGGACACTAGCAGAAATTATGACGCAAATGGATTTAAAAGACATCTACAGAACATTTTATAAAAAAAATAAATAAATAAATAAATAAAAAGAATATACCTTCTTCTCAGCACCTCATGGTAACTTCTCCAAAATTGACCATATAATTATTCATAAAACAGGCTTCAACAGATACAAAAATATTGAAATTGTCCCACATATCATACCAGATCACCATGGAATAAGTCTAATCTTCAATAATAACATAAATAATAGAAAGCCAACATTCACAAGGAAGCTGAACAACACTCCATTCAATGATAACTTGGTTAAGAAAGAAATAAAGAAAGAAATTAAAGACATTTTATAGTTTAATGAAAATGAAGCCACAACAGACCCAAACTTATGGGAAACAATGAAAGCATTCCTAAGAGGAAAACTCATAAATCCGAGTGCCTTCCAAAAGATACTAGAGATAGCATACACTAGTAGCCTGACTGCACTCCTAGAAGCTCTAGATCCAAAGGAAGCAAATTCACCCAAGAGGAGTAGACAGCAGGAAATAATCAAACTTAGGCCTGAAATCAACTAAGTGGAAAGGAAAAGAACTATACAAAGAATCAACCAAACAAGGAGCTGGTTCTTTGAGAAAATTAACAAGAGAGATAAACCCTTAGCCAGACTAACTAGAGGGCACAGGGACAGTATCCTAATTAACAAAATCAGAAATGAAAAAGAAGATATAACAACAGAACCTGAGGAAATTCAAAACATCATCAAATCCTATTACAAAAGGCCATACTCAATAAAACTAGAAAACCTGGATGAAATAGACAACTTCCTAGACAGATACCAGGTACCAAAGTTAAATCAGGATCAGATTAATGATGTAAATGGTCCCCTTTCCCTTAAAGAAATAGAAGCAGGTATTAAAAGTCTCCCAACCAAATAAAAAAATAAAAATAAATAAAAACAACAACAACAAAAACCCAGATGGGTTAAGTAGGTTAAGTACAGATTTTTATCAGATCTTCAAAAAAGACCTAATTCCAATTCTCTTCAAACTATTCCACAGAATATAAACAGAAGGTACTCTACCCAATATATTCTATGAAGCCACAATTACTATGATAGGTAATACACAAAGATCCAACAAAGAAAGATAACTTCAGACCAATGTCCCTTATTAATTTCGATGCAAAAATACTCAATAAAATCCTTTCAAACCAAATCAAAATGATTATCCAGCATGATCAAGTAGGCTTCATCCATGGATTCAGAGATGGTTTACTGTACTGATATCCATCAATGTAATCCACTATATAAGCAAATTCAAAGACAAATACCACATGATCATCTTACTAGATGGTGAGAAAGCATTTGACAAAATCCAACACCCCTTCATAATAAAAATCTTGGAAACTTCAGGAATTCAAGGCCCATGCCTAAACATAGGAAATCCTGTCTCAAAAAACAAAACAAAGCTCATGGATAGGCAGGATTAATATAGTAAAAATGGCTATCTTGCCAAAAGCAAAATACAGATTCAATGCAATCCCAATCAAAATTCCAACCCAATTCTTCACCCAGTTAGAATGGACAATTTGAAAATTCATCTGGAATAACAAAAAAACCTAGGATAGTAAAAAGTATTCTCAAAAATAAAAGAACCTCTGGTGGAATCACCATGCCTGACCTCAAGTTGTACTACAGAGCAATTGTAAAAAATGCATGGCACTGTTACAGCAATAGACATGTAGATCAATGGAATAGAATTGAAAACCCAAAGATGAACTTATATTCTTATGGTTACTTCATCTTTGACAAAAGAGCTAAAACCATCCAGTGGAAAAAAGACAGCATTTTCAACAAGTGCTGCTGGAACAACTGGTGGTTATCATGTAGAAGCATGCTAATTGATCCATCCTGATCACCTTGTACAAAGCTCTATTCTAAATGGATAAAGGAACTCCACATAAAACCAGAAACCCTAAAAATTACAGAGGAGAAAGTGGGAGAAAGACTCGAAGATATGGGCACAGGGGAAAAATTTCTCAATAGAACAGCAATGGCTTGTGCTGTAAGTTTGAGAATAAACAAATGGGACCTCATAAAATTGCAAAGCTTCTGTAAGGCAAAAGACATTTTCAATAAGACAAAAGGACCACCAACAGATTGGGAAATGATTTTTCCCAATCCAAAATCTGATAGGGGACTAATATCCAATATATACGAAGAACTTAAGAAGCTGGACTCCAGTAAATAAAATAGCCCCATTAAAAATGGTGCATAGAACTAAACAACGAATTCTCAACTGTGGAATACTGAATAACTGAAAGGCACCTGAAAAAAACTTTCAACATCCTTAATTTTCAGGGAAATGAAAGTTAAAACAACCCTGATATTCCACCTCACACCAATCAGAATGGCTAAGATCAAAAATCCAGGTAACAGCAGATGCTAGTTAGGATGTGGAGAAAGAGGAACACTCCTCCAATGCTGGTGGGAATGTAAGCTTGTACAACCACTCTGGAAATCAGTCTGGTGGTTCCTCAGAAAACTGGACATAGTACTACCAGAGGATCGTGAAATACCACTTCTGGAACTATACTCAGAATATGTTCCAACTGGTAATAAGGACACATGATCCATGATGTTCATAGCAGCCTTATTTATAACAGCCAGAAGCTGGAAATAACCCAGGTGTCCCTCAACAGAGGAATGGATACAGTAAATGTGGAATATTTACACAATGGAGTACTACTCAGCTATTAAAAACAACAAATTTATGAAATATGTGGGCAAATGGATAGATCTGGAGGATGTCATCCTGAGTGAGGTAAACAATAACAAAAGAACTCACATGATATTCAATCATTGATAAGTGCACATTAGCCCAGAAACTTAGAATTCCCGAGATACAATTCACAAACCACATGAAACTCAAGAAGAAGGAAGACCAAAGTGTGGATACATTGTCCCTTCTTAGACTGGGGAACAAAATACCCATGGAAGGAGTTACAGAGACAAAGTTCGGAGCTGAGAAGAAAGGAAGGACTGTCCAGAAAAAAAGAAAGAAGTCTCTGGAAAGAAAGTCCAGAGACTGTCCCACCCGTGTATCCATACCATAATCAGCCACCAAAACACTGACACTATTGCATATGCCAGCAAGATTTTGCTGACATAACCCTGATATAGCTGTCTCTTGTGAGGCTATAACAGTGCCTGGCAAATACAAAAGTAGATGCTCACTGTCATCTATTGGAAAGAACACAGGGCCCCCAAGGGAGAACCAGAGAAAGTTCCCATGGAACTTAAGGGGTCTGTAACCCTATAGAAGGAACAGCAATATGAACTAAACAGTACCCCCTGAGCTCCTGTCTCTAGCTGCATATGTAGCAGAAGATGGCCTAATCGGCCATCATTGGAAGGAGAGTCCCTTGGTCTTGCAAAGATTATATGTCCCAATACAGGAGAATGCCAGGTCCAGGACGTAGGAGTGGGTTGGTTGGGGAGCCGGGCAAGGGAAGGGTATAGTGGACTTTTGGGATAGCATTTGAAATGTAAATGAAGATAATATCTAATAAATCATTTTTTTCAAAAAAGAATTACTGATGCATAGCTATGCATTTTGAGGATTTAAGTTAGACATGACTGGTTTTTATATAAAAGTTTATATTTCTGATTCTCTTTCAGATTCTTACAAGATTTCATTTAAAAGTAAATACTAAAATAATTACTCATTTCTTTGTAAATGGAAATTGCTGCCTGCCAGAGAAAGAAACTGGCTGAAAAAAATCTACTTTACTTGCTTACCCTGTGTTAATCTATAACAAGTTGCTTGGTTACGAATGTACGTGGGTTTCGGGAAATAATTTGTTTTCTTTTAGCTGTACTACATAATGTTATTTTTTGTGAAGGCACTGGAAAACACATTGTTTTTCATAATCATTCACTAGAGAAAACTAAAATATAATCATATTGGAATTGTATACAACTTATAAGATTTTTTTGCTGAGAAATATAAGCAAAGAAAGAAAGAATAAGGAATGGGTGACTATAACACTGTTCCTCCCACCCAACAACCATGCACGCATGTGTACTGTTTGTGCAAATGGGGGTTAGAACTTTGTATTAATTGTATTGCATGTATTTGTGGAATACTTGGAGCCTATTTGATGGACCTTTGTTCTAAAGTTTGTGCAAATGGGGGTTAGAACTTTCTATTAATTGTATTGCATGTATGTGTGGAATACTTGGAGCCTGTTTGATGGACCTTTATTCTAACTATTCTATGTGTTCAAGTGTGTATGCCTATCTGTAGGTCTGTATGCATGTTTGTATGTGTGTATGTGTGTATATTTTTGTGTATGAAGTTATTGAACTCTGCCTTTTCTTTAATCCACCCAGTGTGTGTGTGTGTGTGTGTGTGTGTGTGTGTGTGTGTGTGTGTGTGTTGTGTGACTCTGTGTGACTGTATGTGTGTGTGTGTTGTGTGACTCTGTGTGACTGTATGTGTCTGTGTGTGTCTGTGTGTGTATGCAAATTTTCTCTATTACCTTCTCTTTCTCAACAACCCCAAGGTGTTAAAAGAGTTCATTGTTTTTCTGCTGGCCATAGAAAGTGCCAGGCCCATTAAATTAAGCCCTGTCCCTCAGAAAAAAAAGTCTGCCGAGTAAATTTTCTAATCTTTGACTGCCTTTAGTACAGCCCTTATAAGAATCTGGATTCATGCCTACAAGGGGCTCTAAGCACTGAACCCCCAACAGCCACCTGCATCAGTTTACCCACTGCATGGATGCCAAAGCTAGCCCTTGGCAGTTTTCACTTATAAGAGGATGGTATCTGTTAAGTGCAAGAAAACCAAGATAGATTCTCTAGATGCAGCAAGGTAAGGTAAAGAAAAGAAGGAGGACACATGGATCTTGCTGGAAAGGAAAAATAGAAATGATTTTGTGTGTAGACTCTGTGTGTTGACTCAGGCCATGTGGGGACAGGAATCGGAGTGTGTGCAGAGATTAAATGGAAGAAGAGATGATGTAGAAGATGATGTTGTCACTGGGTTGCAAAGGCATTTGTGTGTCTATCTGGAAAGGCAGAGCAGTGGATATATCTTGAGGTTTCTATGAGGGTGGTCCTATTGAGAACTCCTAGTTATTAATATTAATATGGTAATATGGAATCTCAACTAGCCATCTCTTAGAGCAAGGCATAGCTTCTAGTAGCAGGATGGGTTGCATTTGGTTAAATTGTTAGCCAAAGGGATTCCATGGAAATCCCAAAAACCACCCAGGCTGAAGCCAGGATATCAGGTTGTTCTCTGTAAAATGACAGTGAGCCCCTGTGTGAAGCACTACATATAAACAGATAATTTTAGTGGACAGGAAGCGCTGGTGGCTGAAAGGAGTCTTTACCCTGGTGATTGGGTTCTTTACTATTAGAAGGTAGTCTGCATGCTCATAAGAAAAAAAAAATGTAGACCAACCCAGCCTCAACACCTCAGACCAACAATCTGTCCTGACTATAAGATGTTCTGGGGCAATGGATGCATAGAAGTTGTTGGAGGTACCAACCCATGTCTGATTTATTTTGAGACTGTCTCCACAAATGGGAGCACATGCGCCAGCATGCTTTGAGAGCCACGAACCCAAAACTTGATATTTCAGAGGCCTGAGGTAGAATCAAATACAAGTATTTTTTTTAAAGTCATTGAAATTATTCTTCACTATATTCTTTTATACTCAGAGGCAGGTACTTTGTCTGGTCATCAACAGAGTGAATGTTGGTCATCACATAGGAGTGAATGCTGAGACAAAGCAAATCATTATACAGAAAGAAAGTCTAGGATTTCAGGGAATCCCATGGAAGAGGGGTTGGAAAGATTGTAGGAGTCAGACAGGATGGAAGATACCATGAGGACATGAGCCAATGAAACAACTAAGGGGGCACATACAGACTCGCAAAGTCTGAAATAGCGCTATGAGGTTGGCAAGATCTACAGCGGGTCCTCTGCTTACATGTGGTTCTTATAGGTATTTCTGTGGACTCCTAACGATGGGACCAGGTGAGTCTCTGACTTTTCTTCCTACTCTTGGATTTTTTTTCCTCCTATTGGATTTCCTTGTCCAGATTTGGTCTGAGGGCTTTTGCCTTGCCTGATGTTTTGTTATTTTGATGTGTTTGGATGTTGTTTGTTGTAGAATTTTAAGTATTCTCCTCAACAATTGGAGAATATATCTTGAATTCTGTCTTATTTCATAAAATAATTATAAAATAATAATTCAAAAAATAAGACATTAATTTTACTAGATCCTAAAGTAGAGCAATCTGCATCAAAAGCTATGTAACAGATCTAACAAAATGTCATCCTTATCAGAATGCGCAGAGTGATCTCTCAAGGTGCCATAATATTCTCTACAATAACAAGATTATTGATTTTACAGCTACTTGTTCATATCACACTATAGACTAAATTGCTAATTGAAAGGATAGTAGAAATGTAAACAAAAGGCCTTCAATATATACATTACTAAAATACATCTATCATTTCTAATGACCCACTAAAGGATGGTTTAAAAGAAACTATGCAGTCCTAATGTCTAGAATGATCTTGGACATTTGCTTCTGAACAGAGAGACTTGGAAAAAATGTTTGATTTCTGAATAAATATGGTATATATTTTAATCATCAATTTCAGAAGAATTTTTGATTTCCTGTGGTCATCAAATTTAAAGAATATATTAGCTTTATGATTATACTGCTCATTCAAAATTAAATGATAGTCAGAGATTAAATGTCCATAATACTGCTTTCTATTTTGAATAGACAGAACTTCATACTTTGGAAATTGAGACATCTAATCTAACCACTTGAAAATAACTGTTCTATAAAAAAAGAAAATTTTCTCTCATTATTTTTACTTAAAACTATGCAAGGTTTCATCATTCTATAACAAGACTCTACAATAATCGCTTTTCAAGGTAAATAGAGCAAAGACAAAAGCTTGGCCACTTCAAAGTATGGTGTTTATGCACAAATACCTGAATTTTTCCATATATTACAAGAAAGATTATGTTAATGTGATCATCCTTTTTTGTCATTACCATGGTGTTTAATTTGTGCCTTGCTTATGCCAATGTTAGAAATGATATGTACATATGTATATATGTATATACATATTATATATATATATATATATATATATATATATATATATATATATATATATATTACTGGTTCATTTATTTACATCCAAATATCGCCACCTTTCCTGGTTCCCCCTCCAAGAGTTCTTCACCCCCATTTCCCTTCCCTTTGCCTCTGAGATTGTGCTTTTTACCCCACCCTCCTTACCTACAGCTCATCAAGTACCCCAGATCGCTTTTACTTAGAGCATCAAGTCTCTACAGATTAGGTGTGTCTTCTCCCACTGAAGCTGAACAAGGAAGCCCTTCTTTTACATATGTGCTGTGAGCCAAGGACCAACCAATGCCTGCTCTTTGGTTGGTGGCTTAGTATCTGGGAGCGCCCATGAGTCCAGGTTAGTTGATACTATTGGTCTTCTTATGCGGTTGCCATCCCCTTCATCTACTTCAATCCTTCCATAACTCTTCAAAAGGGTCCCTGACCTCTGTCCAATATTTGGCTGTAAATATAAGCATTCATCTCAGTTAGCTGCTGGTAGAGCTGCTCAAAGGACAATCATGTTGGGCTTCACTCTTCAAGCATAACAGAGTATCATTAATAGTGGGAACAGGATCTGTTCAATTTCTTAATTGCAAGAAAAGCACAATCCTTAGTGTTATTTTTAAGATTAAAATTGAAAGAATCTAACTTATGGAACTAGTATGTGAAACACAAAATGCATAAAGGACATGAAGAAGCTCAATAGGGTGTGCTAATGAATCCCTTTGTCCTAGGCTGTAGCACCTATGTCCAGAGAAGTTATGAAGTCCAGTAATAATAAACTAATAGTTTCTAAAAGGAGAGCTTTCCTACTATCATCACCATTCCACCAAGAGTCTTCAGGAATATCAAGCTGTGGGCTAGAGAGAAGGTGAGTATCTTGACCTGAGATCAGCTTGTCATATGAACTTTATGCAGAAAAACAAATCAGGTATAATATAAGGTCAACCAAGGAAACTGTTACAAATAGAAAATGGAAGTTAAGCCAGAATAAGGACAAGGGAACATCAAGGGCACAGCATGTATATGTGACACGAAACAGATGACTTGAGGGTGGCAAAAGAAGTGAACAGGAATAAGTATTGCTATTATTGATGTCATTATCTTTAATCTGTTTAGGCCGCATGCCATTGCACTGAAAGCATATGTAGAAAAATGAGTCAGAAATGAATTGTTGTAAAATGAGACAGCCTCTCTCTGTGTCAAATACTTAACAGCATAAGGATAGCAACCAACCATTGGACTGATCACAGGGATTGCAATGGAGGAGTTAGAGAAAGGACTGAAGGAGCTTAAGGGACCTTATCTGTCATCAATGGGAGAGAAGGACCTTGGTCCTGTGAGGGCTTGATACCCCAGTATAGATGAATGCTAGGGCAGTAAAGCAAGGATAGGTAGGTGGGTGGGGGAGCACCCTCATAGAAGCAGGGTAAGATAGGAGGCAATAGGGGGTTTACAGAGGGAAAAACCGTATAAGGGGTAACATTTGAAATGTAAATAAATAAAATAGACAATTAAAAAAATTTGAACTATTGTTACTGAAACTTGGTCAACATCAAATAGTAAAAGAAAAATTGTGTCAAGATACAAAGAGATAAATTATGTCATTAAAAATATATCACTTTTTCACATAATTTCAATGTGTTTTTATACTTTTTTAGAGCAGAGAAGAACTCTCTTTATTTTGTAACATTATACATTATAGGATTATATTTGTAAAATAAAAATGTGAATATGATAACTCAAATGGTATAAGATTATTTACATTTAACTAATCATGTTATAAGATAGAGGAAATATTCAGGAAGATTAATAATGATTAGGAAGATATAAATACTTGAATAGGTATCGTAAACACAATAATATCAAGAATAAAAAAAAAAAAACGAAAAGACAACTTGCTAAATGTTATGAGCAAATAGGGACATGACTTTTGCTTAAAGAACATGAAAGATTTGAATATACATTATTATAGATTTTTTCTTTATTAAAATATTAAAATATTGGAGAATCATTTGTACATGAACTATTTGCTCATTGTCAGAATTATGTATACATGTTTCAGTTAATTTATACAATTATGATAATCTATAAAAGGGAACATTTGTAAGAACAAGTATACAATATCAAAAATTCAGCTTGAAAGTTTATCAAATGAAAGTATAGTGTCTTAGTCAGGGTTTTTATTCCTGGACAAAACGTCAAGAAGCAGTTGGGGAGGAAAGGGTTTATTCAGCTTACACTCCCATACTGCTGTTCATCACTGTACTGGCTAGGTTTGTGTCAACTTGACACATCTGGAATTATCACAGAGAAAGGAGCTTCAGTTGGGGAAATGCCTCCATGAGATCCGGTGTGAGGCATTTTCTCAATTAGTGATCAAGGGGGGAGGACCTTTGAGGGTGGGACCATCTCTGGGCTGGCAGTCTTGGGTTCTGTAAGAGAGCAGGCTGAGCAAGCCAGGGGAAGCAAGCCAGTAAGGAACATCCCTCCATGACTTCTGCATCAGCTCCTGCTTCCTGACCTGCTTGAGTTCCAGTACCAGTACCACCAGAGCTCATGTCTCTAGCTGCATATGTAGCAGAAGACTACCTAACCGGCCATTATTGGGAAGAGAGGCCCCTTGGTCATGCAAACTTTATATACCCCAGTAAAAGGGAACACCAGGGCCAAGATGTGGGAGAGGGTGGGTAGGGGAGCAGGGTGGGGGATGTGGGAGGGTTTAGGGGACTTTTGGGATAACATTTGAAATGTAAATGAAGAAAATATCTAATAAAAAGTGGAAAAAAATAAATGAATCTTAAAAAAAAGAAAGTCCTTAATCTTTAAGGAACTGAATGACTTGGTTATTGAAATGCCTTCAAGTATTGGACTTGTACTTCAGCAGATTGATAAGGTCTTTAACAACATTGGAGCAGACCTTCTAAGTGGCAGTGAATCAGAAAATAGAGAAAACAGGGAAAACAGAAAAGGGCGTCACTAACACTTGAAGAAAAACAGAAATTAGCGAAAGAACAGGAGCAGGCACAGAAGCTGAAAAGCCAGCAGCCTCTTAAGCTCCAAGTCCACACTCCCATCGCTCCCCTTAAACAGACTAAGGACTTGACAGACATATTGATGGAAAACATGTAGTCTCTGACCAGCCTTTCTGTTAGCACTCCTAAGATTTCTGCTTCAAGTACCTTCACCTCAGTTCTCCTTCCTCGGGTCTCATGATGTTTTCAACACCCATTTATAATACAAAGAGAAATTTGACAAATAGCCTGAATGCCAACATGGGCTTTCAGACTTCAGGGTTCAGCATGCCAGTCAATCCAAACCAGAACTTCTTCAGTGGTGACGGCACAGCTGGCGTGACCACCATGACTCTGGAAGCACCTCCCACTATGTCAAACTTTAGCCCTTTGACTATTCCTCTTTCTAGCGTGAAGCAGCCTCAACAGAGACCAACCGATATGTCTGCCCTCAATAATCTCTTTGACCCTCAGAAACTCAAAGTTGACATGAACCAGCTATCCTAACAGAAACCAAATCAGTGGCTCAATCAGTTTGCACCTCCTCAAGGTTCTCCGGGCACAGGCAGCACAGCCATGGGCACACAGGGGAATGTGATGGGCAGGCTGCCTTTGGTATGCAGGGCAACCCTTTCTTCAGCTCACAGAACTTTGCACAGCCACCACCAACCACTATGACCAGCAGCAGTTCAGCTAGCAATGATTTGAAAGATATTTTTGGGTGATGTGTCCTGTGCTTCTTTTTTGGACATTACTGCAGTTTCAATCATGAGAAAGCTGATTTTCATCAGTATGTAGCTGGCTTGAAGAAACTGCTTCTGTGGGAGATGGATTGTTTCTGTGACAGAAAGCACCTGATTCCATGCCAGCCAGGATAGGAGTTGTGTGGATCCTAATAGGTTGAAGTTTTTAAAGCATGGAGGATTTTCTCCCTGTTACAAACTTCTGTTCAGTTTTTTAAAGATTCAGTCCTTACTAGTTTCAAAGTGTAAAAGGACAACTGAATTATCCTGAATATCAGTTTTTAAATCAGAAGTTTTATTTTGGCTTGTAAATCTTCTTAAAAATCTTGAGTTGATAAAAAAAATATCCCACAGCTAGATCTCATGGAGGCACTTCCCCAACTGAAACTCCTTTCTTTGTGATAACCCCAGCTGTGTCAAGTTGACACAAAACTAGCCAGTTTAATTGACCCCTTGTCAACTTGACATACAAAAACATCACTTGGTAAGCCTCAAACCTTACATTCTTACTCATCCCCAAGATCTAAATAACTTTAAAAGTCCCACAGTCTTTGTATATTAAAAGTTAAATCCTTTAAAATTATCCAGTATCTTTAAAAATTCAAAGTACTTTAAAATTCAAACTCTCTTAACTTTGGGCTTCACTAAAAAAACTTCCTTCAAGAGGAAAATATATCAGGGCACAGTCACAATCAAAAGCAAAAATCAATCTCCAGCTGTCTGGGATCCAACTCTTCTGGGCTCCTCCAAGGGCTTGGGTCACTTCTCCAGCCATGCCATTTGTAGCACACACATTGTCATCTAGGCTCCAGATGCCTGTACTCCATTGCTCCTGCTGTTCTTGGTGGTCATCTCATGGTACTGGCATCTCCAAAATGCTGCTGTCTTCCACTGTAACTAGGCTTCAATACTAGCCTCTCATAGGCTCTCTTCATGGTGCCAAGCCTCAACTCCTTTGCATGACCCCTTCAGTCCTGGGCCATCAATTGCAAAGGCTGCACCTTCACCAATGGCCTTACATGGCCTCTCACAGTGCTTCTGTGGCCTCAGCTGCTCTGCATGAACCCTTCATGCCTCTAAAACCAATGCCACCTAGGTAACTCTTACACATTACCAAGTCAAGTCACAGCACAAAGTACAACCATGGCTATCTCTGGAACACAGCCTCCTTGTGCTTTCAGAAAACATTTCCCAGAAGATGTTACCTCAATGATGCTGGTCTCTTCTTAATCACTGCTAATTTCTTAGCTCCAGCTAACCAACATCAATAGTCCCAGTAATGCAAAGGTTTCACTTTACTAGCTCTGGTATCTTGTTAATCACAGCTGATTATTCAGCCCCAGCTAACCAGAACCACAGAATCTTCACAATCAAAGTAACAATGGCCCTGAAAAGAGTCTTTTCCCTCTGAAATTTCACAAGACAGGCCTCCTTGTTCTGCACTGTTCTCAACATTATCTTCCAAGCTCCTACACAACATTCCACAAAGCTCTTAACACAGAATGGATCTTCTGGCCCAAAGTTCCAAAGTCCTTCCACAGTAATCCCCAAAACATGGTCAGGTTGTCACAGGAATACCCCACTATGCTGGTACCAATTTGTCTTAGTCTGGGTTTCTATTCCTGGACAAAACATCATAACAAAGAAGCAGTTTGGGAGGAAAGGGTTTATTCAGCCTACACTTCCATACTGCTGCTCATCACCAAAGGAAGTCAGGACTGGAACTCAAGCAGGCCAGGGAACAGGAGCTGATGCAGAGGCCATGGAGGGATGTTCTTTACTGGCTGGCCTCCCCTGGCTTGCTCAGCCTGTTCTCTTATAGAAGCCAAGACTGCCAGCCCAGAGATGGTCCCACCCACAAGGGGCTTTTCCCCCTTGATCACTAATTGAGAAAATACCCCACAGCTAGATCTCATGGAGGCACTTCCCCAACTGAAACTCCTTTCTCTGTGATAACCCCAGCTGTGTCAAGTTGACACAAAACAAGACAGTACATATAGTCAGACAATATTAAATGGTATTAGAAATATATTCCCCATGCAGATATTAAAATACATCCTATTATATTCTCAAGAACATAATGCAGTATAATAATAGATTTGGAAGTAATATGGGACTGTCAAAACTGAAAAATTACTGGCAAGATATGAATACATGAGAACTCTGTGCATGTGGAGGCCTTAGTTATTCTCGATGGCAGGAAAACTCATTGGTCATTAAATGGCAGGCTGACAATGGTATAACCCCCTGGAAGTAAAACATATATTTTATTCACTATTATTCATATATGTATTACCTACACTACAACACTATATGTAAACTAAAATAACATGGAAAATAAATTTATAGGGTGATTAAAATTTAGTCTTATTCCCTACCTAACAAATATTTATCAACTATAAAATTATATAATTTTAATATTTAGAGATAATTTAACATACTTTGAAAAAATGAGAGGGAAGAATTTAATAATACATTTCACAAAATATTCTCATGAAAGTTGGATTGCCACAAAACAATCTTTAAGAAGGAAACATCCTTCCCGTATCTTTCATACTACCTCCTGACCACTCCCAGTTTCGTCTGTGTGTGATCAATAATGCCATTTCACTGTTTTTTCCTGTTCATGATTCTCATGGCCATTGATCCAGGTAGGCAATCAATCTCTGTGCATTACAACTCTTTGGACTCTCCTTTTAATGTATTCAAAACTTAAATACTTTATTTCTTTGTATATGGGTGATTGGCTATGTACTCTCTACATATCTATGAACTATATGCTCTCACTGGCTAGCAAGGCATTAGATCCCTTGGGAGCTCAAGTTACAAGCAATAATAAAGAGCTGCCCTTTGGGTACTTAGAACTAATTCCAGGTATTCTGGAAGAGCAGCTAGTGCTCTTATCTGTTGGGCCACCTGTTCAGCAGAGTCTTCTTGTCTTTACAAGTCTCACACAATTAGTTACAAATTTCCATTGAGCCTGGAAAACATCATTGAATTCTTAATTTATTTGCATTAGTGTGTCAGGTGCTGCCCCTCCCTCTCCTCTTCAGTAATGAATCCAAGCCCAATTTTTTGTTTAATAAGAATTTAATTACAAATATCATTATGTTTAAAATAACACAAATATTTTATATATAGTATATTCTTAGAATCCACATGAGCCCCTTTAATAAAGATGTATGCATTCATAATTCTAATTGTCTATTAATATATCTGAGTGTTCATGAACTCTAATTATATTTTTCTTTATTGTACATAGACTAACACTGTCAACTCTTTACATAAAAGATGCATCATGTCAATAATTACTGTGGATTTTATTTGACCTAGATTTACATACATGAAGGAAGTATTGATGGTGGATTGCACATCCAGGAGAATTCACTAAATTAATTTCAAAATCTCTGTGTAATAAATACTTGGAGAAATTAAATGTCAATCTTTATTTTTTTCATATTTAATAATAACAAATGTTTGACTATATAGCGATACAACTATTTTAATATAAATTTGTTCATGTAGCTAAGACTCTATAGTTCTTGACTATTATTGGCAAGTAAAATTAGAAATTATTTAAAATAAAAAGTAATGACCATTTTATATCTTCTTTTCAACATTAGATATACATATTTTCTCTAGAAAAATAGTGATGAAAATTAATTTCTCTAAAATTCATTTCTAGAGAAATTATAAGTTTATAAGTAGATAATCAAGACATTGAAATTAAATAAACATGTTAATATAAATATTATGAAAATGAGTAAAAATAGTCAACCTTATATGCTTTAACTATATTCGATAATGAAAATATTTTTACATAAAGCTTCATTGAAACACGTGTACTAAACACACTGACGTAGGCAGAAAACTTTCTATAATTCAACACCAATATTTTTCTAGTGAGATGTAAATTTAGCAATTAACTCTAGAATATTCAAATTTATTATGACCCCAAGATTAATTTGTAATTCATAGCTATTAAAATAGCAATGCTATTAAGGAGTATAAACAATAAACCTTTAAGGTTGTGTATCACATCACACATACAAACACACATGCACATATACACATGCACATGTGTTCACACATAGCATACACACACATGCAAACACACACACACACACACACACACACACACACACAGGAACATAGGAACATGTAACCACAGAAGTAAACATTCATTCACATATGAACACACATGTATACATGCATATGCACACATACAGGCACACTTGCAAATACACAAATGCATATACATGCACACATGTCCAGTACACACACAATGCACACATGTATACACACATGCACACACACATTTATACTTATTACTCATAGTTAATTAATTTAAAAGGAGGAAACTCTAGTGAATACAATGACCCTTTCAGAGAGCACAGCTGCTTTCTCTGCAGCTGACTGAAGTGTTACAATCTCACCATTCACAAGTTTGACATCAAAACAGTGTAACTGCTCTCAAAAATGAAGGTGAGGGTTCTTCTTTTCATTATGGTTAAAAAAAAGTACATCAAGAAATTTATCTTTTGTCAAATTCTGTATACTGAAAGTAGTAAGGTTTACAGAAGATCACTGTATATTAATCAAACCTGAGTACGATTTTTCACCTCTTGACCCATGAGGCCCATCAATTCCTTCCCCACCACTACCATTAGGTACTTTTCTTTCTCTTTCACTGTACTGGATGCTCTCATAACTTACAATGAGGTAGTCAGGCAGTGTTATCCACTAGTGGGTGGTTTATTTAATGTAAATTTTATTCTCAAAGTTCACTAATATTTTACCAAGTGACAATTTTTCTATGATGAGTAACATATTCCACTTGTTTTTATGTACTGTAAGTTACTTTACAGCAGATTAAATAAGCAGTAATTATGAAAAACTAATAGTTATCATTTAAAAATATCATGAAAATTACTTCCACCATTGCAACTGGAATAAATAGCACTGTATTAAATGGTGTGTGTGTGTGTGTGTGTGTGTGTGTGTGTGTGTGTGTGTGTGCTCATGTATGTGTGCTCATGTGCATGCATGTGTGTGTGTGTGTGTGTGTGTGTGTGTGTGAGAAATTCTTTATTTTAAAATATTTAGACAACTTCAAAAATATGTTCATGTATATCGACTTAATACTTCTAATTCAATTTGACTGGATTATATTTCAAAGTTTGACTGCAGAATGACTTAGAATTCTAATAGAAGAAAATAACGTTCAGTTAGATATATTTTCTTATTTATTAACTATTCTCTCAAGACTAATGAACAGAATATAGTTCTATAAATTTTTTAGTATTCTAAATATAGATTATGTATGGAAAATTAAATTTACTTTAAAAATACATTGAAAACATCAAAGGTATACACTTACACTTTTTCAGATTTCCTAATTCACTTTAGTATCTCATGGCAAAAGTTAATGATAGTGTTTTAATTTGCTACATATAATCTCTTCTTCAAAATATTTTAATACTTTTGCCATACATTTGTAGGAACCCATGAGTGTCTAACAGTCTCTGAGGAAGATCATTTTCATGGTAAAAGTCTGTTTCTTTTACCATCTATGCAAGCAGTGGGCTGAATCTGATATAAGTTCCTAGTCCTATTTCTGTGAGCTCCGTGGAGCTTGTTCTCAGTATCAGACACTTATAGTGCTGACATTCAAAAGCACAGATGGTGCAGAGGAAGTCCTCAGACGTCACCAGAGGGCGGTTTTCAAATTTTTGTCACGGGTTGAAAGAGATACAACTTGGAATAGACAAACTTTTTTCCACTAAGCTCCGTATTTGCAACTCAAAATTAGTTACCTTCAAAGCATTAAAATTCCCAAGATTTCACCTGAATTGACATAGTGAATCATTTTCTCATTAGCTTATAAATAATATTGAATATTTCTTTGTGCAAAATTTGAGCATTTTGGACAAATGTTGTAGTTATCTTCTGTAGGAAGATTTATAAACAAAAAAATTGAAGATCACAATTTTAGGGCACAGTGGCACTGACATGTCTTTTACAGTTTGTTAAATATATTAGTTTATTATTTTGTTGCAAAACCTTTTAATCTTTCTTTTACCATTTACAGATATTTTTTTCTAATTCAGTATCAGGCACTATATTGATGGAAATACATTATAGTGAATAGTGGAATAAATGAATGTTTTATTAATTTCTATTAAAATGTTTATATGTAGGCGAAATTGTGACAATTTAGTAGAGCATGAAATAATATAAATCTTCAGTATGCATCATAACAGTTGAAATAGCATTTTTTTTTTATGGGAAGTGACTAGAATGTTTACAAACTTACTATTATATACCTTTTATACATATGTAAGTATGTATAAAGTTTCATGCTTAAGTATATATGTATTATGTGTGAGTGTATGTATGGGAACAAGAGTGTGTGTGTGTGTGTGTGTGTGTGTGTGTGTGTGTGTGTGTGCACGTGCGCCCGTGCTTTAAGGAAGTCTACCATAGGCTGCTCTCCACTTGTCATGAAGCTGAGCATGAGCTGCAGGTACTAAGGTTAGAGACATACAGACATGTGCCACAAGCCCATTTTACCTGCTGCTTGGGATCAAATAAATGTGCACATTGGGTAGTCACTTTATCAAGAGACCTCAATACCTGTCAATTCTAATAAAGATTAAACACATTTTAAATTAATTCTCAATTCCAAAACACAAGTTTGCTAAAGGCAAAACTTTCAAGTTTTTTTCTTTAATACTTTTAATATTTGGCGAGGATGTGGAGAAAGAGGAACACTCCTCTATTGCTGGTGGGATTGCAAACTGGTACAACCACTTTGGAAATCAATCTGGGGTAGCCTCAGAAAATTGAAAATAGATCTACCTGAAGACCCATCTATACCACTCTTGGGAATATACCCAAAAGATGCCCACCATGCCACAGGGGCATGTGTTCCACTATGTTCATAGCAGCCTTGTTTGTGATAGCCAGAAGCTGGAAACAAATCAGATGTCCCACAGCAAAAGAATGGATACAGAAAATGTGGTTTGTTTACACAATGGAATACTACTCAGCTATTAAGAACGAGGACATTCTGAGTTTTGCAGGCAAATGGATGGAACTAGAAAATAACATCCTGAGTGAGATAACTCAGATCCAAAAGAACATGCATGGTATGTATTCACTAATAAGTGAATATTAATCTTTCAAAGCAATGTTTGGTTTTGTTCCCACAATGTTGAAATGAAAGTTGACACAAAAGTATACCTTTGCACATTTAAAATAAATATGCATGCTACCAAATAACATCATGCATTAAATAATATCAAAATATAAATGCAATTCTATTAGCTAGTTTTTCTATTCATAAAAATGTAATTTTTGTAAGAAGGTTCAAATTAGTCCACTCAATACCACTTTTCCTATTAATAATTATCACTGAGCATGGTAAACTAAGTTGTTCCTTCTATAGAAAGTAACCACAACTATATTATTTCGATCCCCATAACCACATTAAATGGACATGTGGGACAGCCATATTTATATTATTCTCCAGGTTTTCTTCATTATGTTTGTTTTATTATCTTCATGTGCTTGAGTGTGCATACTAAGTTATAGTTTTGAAGTTAATGTATGACCAATTTTATATATTATTTTAGAGTTATATATATATATATATATATATATATATATATTACTTAGTTCTAAACTCCATCTAAGGCATTTATATATATATGACATTATAAAGGTTAGTTTTCTAAACAATACAATAATAATAATTTTTGTAAATTATATATTCTTTAAACTTATATATCGACCAAGAAAAAGAATAGTAGCAACAGTTACCTATATGCTCAATATTCTAGAATCAGGTTTATTCAGGTGTATCCTTAATACAAAACAAGAATGGTTTACATAGGTAGACTCTATATCAAATAAAAGATAGTAAAGATGATACATCATAATTTGAAATCCATTATAGACAATACAAGAAAGTATAATTGTTATAATATATACTACTTTTCCTAAACAGTCATGCTGACATTTTGATGACCTTTAAATCCAGTTTCCAAGAAATGTACAAACATAAGCAATATACCTAGTATTTTAAATAAATATATTATTTGTGTAACTGTATCTATATAAAGTTTTATATACAATTATTTTGATGATATAAATATAATTTATCTGGCATCAATGGGAGAGAGGCCCTTGTTCCCGTGGAGGCTTGATATCCCAGTGTAGGGGGATGCTAGGGTGGTGAGGTAGGAGTGGGTGGGTGAGTGGGGAAGCAACTTCCAAGAGGCAGCGGGGGAAGGGGGGGATGGGATGGGGGCATTGTGGATGGGAAACTGGGAAAGGGGAAAACATTTGAAATGTAAATAAATGAAGTAATCAATAAATATATGTGTAGTTTTACTTTATGCCTTAGAAACAGTACATTTAAAGGAAAATTGTTTTGGAACATTTCAAATAAAAATACAAATGAATTTGAGAATATATGCAATTTTACAACAATTTTACACAGTATCACTACAAACGTTTTGTAATAGACTTTTAAAATACTAGTTGTCAATCAGTCTCTAAAAATCTTATTTGGGGAAGTAAATGAAAGAGGTAAAAAACCTAAAGAAAAAAATACACAAAGGAAAACTTAAGAAGTTTAATGTAAGACTTAAATCCCTGACAGTGTTCTAGAAAATATAATTAAGTAGTTGAATTTAAGCATAATAAACTGAAGAAATGAATGAAAGCTTTCACAAAGTCTCAAAGACACAATTGCAAACTAAAGTATTAAGTGGATTTTAGGGAGTAAATGATAACAAGAATATCAGGTCATATGCAATATCTCAGAGCTCAATGCATTGTATATGTGCTGTTCTGCTATATGTAGCTGGGTCTTTAAAGCATAATAGGATATAGTGATAGTGGCACATGTGAATGATATTATCAATGTTTGTATGTTTAGAAATATCTCATGTTCTGTTTAATATGAGGAATTTTTGTTATTAGTTGGTTTATGCTTATAATTCTTTAATTTCAGGATTCTGAACTCTTTGTTCACTACGTGATATAATATTATCACCTGAGGTTTCCATTGACACTCATGTAATTTTAATACTTGACAATTTCATGCATATGTGCTATGAAATACGATTATCTCCAGACCCCAATTTTTCCTTCCAGCTCCTTCAGTGTCCTTCCACATAAATTACCTTCCTTAACAATCCACTAAGTCTAATTACATATTTCATGGGTGTAGGGCCACTCATTAGAACATGAAAAGCCTAGTGGTGCTCATATGAATGAAGGAAGATGACCAATTTAGAACTGAACACGAAGCCATTCATTTTCACAACTTTAACAAGTTATACAACTTTACTTTGACTGATGCCTGATATAAAAAGAAATTTCTACCACTGACGTTGAGACTGGCTCATAATCCTTTGTGGAATATTCCATTTTCCTATATGAAAAACCTAAATACAGAGAGGGAACTTTGACAAAACGACCATTTAACTAAGCAATAGTAGGTTCACCCTGTTCCAGTCACCATCTCAGCCATGGGCTTATGGCCAATCTTACTATACAATACATGAACTCCTGTCTATGGAGCAGACATCAAGTCCTATCAGAAAATGGATGGTTACTTCATGATAGTCATTTCACTATTTTGTCAGTGAATACAACTGGCAGGATGGTATTGTCACATGGATTATTGAAGGCTATTGAAACCAATTGATCTTTTTCTCCCTTAGTAACCTAGATAGCATCTTCCATGTGCTATGAAATTATCTGTAAGGGACAAGATTTATGAATAAACATTTTATGAATCAATATCTCAAATTGTTGTGCATTATTACAATGATATTAGAATAGATATCATTTTAAAATATCCAGGAAAGAAATAGTATTGTTCTCTTTTTAATACCATCAAATACATTTTAAAATGCTTTGGCATGACTATGACCATGACATATGGAAACTACTGAGATCCTCAATCTAGTAAAGCTAACCTCCTAATAGGGATATATATTTTATAAATCTAGTCATGTCCTATAAAAATGTTTTAATCAATGTCTAATACACTATGATGTGCAGTTCCATAAGATAATAATATAAATTCAATATTTTTGCAGTTAGTGATGTCACAGTCATATTTGATGTCATATCAGAGTACAATATTGCTAATGGTGGTAGCTTCAAATCTGCACTGTTGCCAGCAACATAAAAACATAGTAGTAAAATTAGATAAGGCACATCATAATTATATCAAAGTACTACTTTGCTATTTCAGCATTTATTGATGCAATACTTTCATCACTACTTTTGGTTGAAGTCTAAAATGCAATTACTGTTGAGCAGAATAATTATGCAATATCAGCACTAGCACTGTACAGAATTGTTAAGCATGTCCTGATTATATCACCTTAGACCTAATTTAGTACCTCATAATTATGTTCATCACAGTGCTTGTAGAAACTGACTATACCAAATTTAGATGCCAAATAATCTAAGGGTATAGAATAATAAACCATCTAGTTTTGTTTACTAGCTTAAACTCACACAATTTCAAAATTATTTAACAATGCATTGCTTATTGTTAAGCAATGCACTCCTGCAAGTACAGCAAATCCAATTCAGAAAGTAAAACAGGGAAGAGAAAATGGTGTGAGATAGATGATAAAACTGCCTTTGACTAGAAATGCAATGGAACTGAGCACAAAATGAGTTAATGGAAGCAAGTCAGAAGAAACATGACTTGTTTCTTCTCATTGAGTAATAACATTACTCTTGAGCATAGTTAGGAACTTTAGCACTGTTCTTAAAAGATAGAAGAGACTGGGTCATGGACATTTACTTCATATTCCTCATATATGTAATTCAGTGTCTTAGTGGTCAGAAAAAAAATGCCAATACCCAAACTGTGACAAGTTTTACCTCCCCAAACAACACAAAACAAAACAAACAAACAAACAAACACATTTGCACACTGGCAAATACTTTTGTACCAAGTATGATGACTTAAGCAAATTCTATGATTTTCTCTCTCTCTCTCTCTCTCTCTCTCTCTCTCTCTCTCTCTCTCTCTCTCTCAGTGTGTATATGTGTATCTGCCTGGCTCTCTGTTTCTATCTCTCTCTCAACACATACACAAACACACACATACATAATTTGTATAACTCTATATATCTAGCAGTGTTATTTTAATAATTTAATGAAGCCAGTGTAATAAGACCAAAGAATGGGAGAATTTTTGGTTTTAATTTCATCCATATAAACTGTGACCACTAATTCAATCATCTGCAAGATGTTTTACTATGCATATTGTTTTTCCACAGGGTGATAGTTTTCTGAATAGTTCTTTTACCATAAGGATAAACAAGGTAGTGTGCTTTCAATTTATTTTAGTTACTCACTATTGTAACCTACTTATAAAATAGTATATTCTCATTTATTACTTTCTGCTTATTGTTATAATTTAAGAAATCAAACTCTATCTTTGATAAGGTTAAGTAGTTTAAATACTATTATTAATTAATTAATTAATAGTATTAAATACTATTATTAATTTTCTTTTATTTCTTTTGACTTGCATATATATAATAGGGTACAATTTCACATAATTCACTTTTAACATAGTTTCTAGTAAATGCTATTACTCTGTTAAAGAATTCTAACCCATGGATGTACCCCAACAAATCCTTTTAACTTTTCCTAACAACTTCTTCAGTGAGAGAGAATAACACACACTCTCTGCTAGGAAAATGCTAAGTTTCTGGCGTGAGCTATAGAATAAGATTCTCTTCATGAATTCTCAGGTATTTATATGCATAGTTATAATGGTTCGATTCATTTGAAAGAAGATAGACTGAAAATCCAGGGTTGTCCACTTATCCTAAAATGAACTAAGTGGCTTGTCAGTCCTTTTGCATATGCAATGCTAATCTCAGACTTTTTTTCCCACCAAAGCAATTTCTTGTGTGATGCTAGAATAATATTTATTTAATTCCTGTTGATAGTGGTGGATTAAACTCAATATGAGAGTGCTAAGAACTATTATAAGGATTAGATTTACAGAAGAATCAGGGAATTAAAAAAGAAATACCTTAAGCTCAAAAATAAATTTTCTTCCTAGGCTATTTTTTAACCGAATATGAATTGTGGTTATGCTATTTTTTTTTTTTGTGCAGTCAAAAACTCTACAGGTAAAATAATTCCCTGCCAAATGGCCAAGTTTGGTAAAAGCACACTCTGTTCAAATAGGTAAACAATTAATTCATGTACTAATCTGCAACCTTAGTGAACCTTCAAGCTTTGGTATATAATAAGCCACCATGTTCACAAATACATATTACAAAATAAGACATACCTTAGCTTGTTAATGACTTCAGTTTTATACATTTGGCAGCATTTTATCTAAAAGCATATCCAATTAATAAATATCTTTATCAATGACTTTTAGTGATTTCAAATCATCATTGATCATTAAACCCTGGCATTTATGTTTTACTAAATTTAAATATTCTCATAGAGAAATTATTCCATACATTAAATGCAATGAATAAACTATCATTTTCAAATGGCAACTGTTATGAATTTGAATATTTATTTCAAACTATTATGCCTATAAATAACTTATATTTATTACAAGTTCATCTTTGGAATGCTGAGTTCAGATCAGGTGTTAGTATTTATAGTTGTGAAAAGTTTGAGAAGTACAGTCACAAAAAATAAGTCATGTGTTTTAATTCTTGGTCATGTGCTATGCTGTCCCTTTTTTGTACTTCTCCCTGCATTTTGAGAAATGAAGATGTAAACAGATCCCTTCAATATACACTCACATTGTCATGATTTTATGCTTAAGCACAATGGACAAATTAACACTGAACTTCATTATTAATTCTCTGATCCTAATAAATGTTACCTTTCTTAAGTAGCATTGTTAGGTATTTTAAAGAGAGAGGCATAAAAGGAAGTGATAAAATACCAAATGAATGTTGACTGTAACATTAAAATGCTATTTAACAAATTATTGGGTCATCCTGCGGAAAACAGATTCTCCATCTCTAAGCAGTCTTTCACTGCTTACAGCTCTTCACCTAATGGTGGGCTTTGTCATAGCAGATGAGCAGTACAATATGGACTCAGCATAACTCTGTGTGTGTGTGTGTGTGTGTGTGTGTGTGTGTGTGTGAATATAAAGTAACATTATTATTTCAGCACTTAACTTTACTTCTCTAAAATAATATTTTATATTGAAAAATTTCTACTGACTTTATGGTATTACTGCAAGTTCTTTGTAGTCTGTTTTTCCCAATCAGAAACCTATACTTATTAGGTGTCACTAGATCAAAAAAAGGAAATATAGTTTGTTCATTTGCTAAGGATCTATTCTTGAGAGTACAACTCATTTCTAATAATGTTTATTCATAAGGTGTCCTAACCAGCAAGAGATTTTATATCTGTTATGTGTCCATAAAAGGATAGAAAGACTAATGGACTAATGGATGGACACACAGACATCATTATCATCATAACTACCACCACCACAACACCCACCACATTCCTTTACTCTGCTATCTCTGATATATGTTTGAAAATTTATTTATATTTATTTTTCTTATAAACCCAATATCTGATTTTCATTTTATTTTTTACACTCCACATTTTATTCCTCCATCTACACTTCTTCAACTGTTATACATCCCATACCTCTTCCACATACCCCTATCTCGACTACTCATATCTGCCTTTTTAAAAAGAAATATTTTACATAGCTTAACCTGTTAATATTGTTTGGGGATGCCTAGTGGCTTAGTGTTTAAATGACAAGGACAGTTTTCAAGTTTTCAGTGTTAATTTATTAAACCTTTCTCACATATAACTGTTATTTCATGTCTACATTTTGAAAAAAAAAACTATCATCACTTTTTTTGTGCTTATTTAGCTATATTGCTAGTATACCTTGAAGTTTTCAATGAACAAAAACAAACAAAAAACAGAACAAAACAAACAAACAAAAAACATGATTCTTGTTCCAAATGAAAAGATATTAAATTTATTCTGACCACAGTGTAAGGGCCTATGCCCCAGGAATACAATTTCTGTCTAAAAGAATTATGAATTCTCCTATAAGGTTGGTTATATGTAATTTTTATAGCCATATAACAAAAGAAAAGGCATGCATCAAATCATTTTCCAACTATATTGATTTGGATATGAAATACATGGGTTGAAGTTATGGAGCAAATATTTGCTGTGGATTTCAGATGCTGTCTAAGATGATATGCTTCTTAGCTTTTGAATTAGTAGATGCTGATATTATCCTAAGTTTTTACATTTGAAACCTTCTCTCTAAAATTAAAAACTACAGATCAGATGCAAAGATCAATTATAAATTGCTATTAAGGGCATTGAAGATAGCCTACAATAATGTTGGCTCTCAGTTGGTGTTTTAGTTACTTTTATATTGAAGTAATAAATCATCATGACCGAGGGAATTTATAGAAGAAAGCTTATTTGGCTAATGGCTCCAGAGTATTAGAGCCCATAGTGAGTTTTATCTTGAACTGCAAGCAGGAAGCAGAAAGAACAAGACATTTAAATGGCAAAATTGTTTTAAACTTTCAGATTTCACCTCTAGTGACATAATCTTCTATTAATGCTAACCTCCTGAAATTTCATAAAATTTGCCAATATTGGGGACCAAGTATACAAACATGAGATCCTTGAGGGGGATACACTTATTCAAACTATTACAATTGGACATATATCTACTCTCGATAATCGATGTTATAATTATTTAGTTAGATTTGTATCTATAGATTATATTCCATAGAGCTTCAAATCAGTCCTAAATAGTTATCCAAATTCCCTCTGGACTATGTTTCTTTACAATGTAATAATAAGGCATAATTATGTATTTCTAGACTAGATTATTATTCAAATAAACTTGGTATTAAAATAGCAGCACAGAAAAAACTCAGTTTCAGTTCATCATGCTGGGAAGCAGAGTGAGTTGAGCAGTTCAACTCAGGAGAGCCAGGAAGCAGAGGGCAGGAAAAACCCATTGCCAGTGTAGTTTCCCTTTTCCTGTTCTTTATTTCTGGGAGAGTGCCCTATGATCACTCACGTTTGGCCTTCTCTCCTCAGTAATATGTCCTTTAAAATAGCACTACAGATATGCTAGTAGGATGTGTCAATATGCTCTAATTGAATCTGAATCAAACTGACAATGAACATTACCCATCACAGCCTCTCTTTATGAAATTTCTGACAGGAATCCTTCCTCTTTCTGGTACCAGGCAATGACTCAACACTAACTTTCACAAACTGTTTTGTATACAGAAATCTTGAGATTAACAGGTTTATTGGACTTTCCTTTGTTTTTCTATCACTAAAACCATGTCAGGTAGGTTAAACACTGCTCACCAGATGACTGAAAGGACTGTTTGCCAACTGTTTCATGCCTGCCTTCATGACCAAAATATATATATATATATAAAGCATAGAGGCTCACTGGATATATATATAAAGCATAGAGACTCACTGGATATATATAAAGCATAGAGGCTCACTGGATATATATAAAGCATAGAGGCTCACTGGATATATATAAAGCATAGAGGCTCACTGGATATATATAAAGCATAGAGGCTCACTGGATATATATAAAGCATAGAGGCTCACTGGAAAGGATTATGCTGAGTGTTTCCTCTCTTCTCCTTGTTCTGCATATTACCAGGGAACAAATGACAGAAACTTTAGATTTTTGTGGCCCTGCTTCACAGTCACACTTTGAAACCCAGCAGAATGAACTAGAGGAATCTAGCATCTTTCTAAGTGTGGTGTGGTGGTGGTGGTGGTGGTGGTGTGTGTGTGTGTGTGTGTGTGTGTGTGTGTGTGTGTGTGTGTGTGTGTGTGGTATTAAAACATTGCCTCTACAAAATGTATTTCAAGGAAATTTGAAATCACCCAGTCACTGCAAAGGAAGGTTTGCTTCCCTGTAGTTTCTTAGGTATGGCTAGCCAAGTTTAGAGTCTTTTGTTTATCTCCTTTTGTGGTGCTGGGAATTGAGCCTTTCTCTGATAGGTGAGCACAGTACTACAAGGCTATCTCCTCAAGCAAACTTTCACATTTTCTACTCAAATTAGATGAGCCAAAGGGAGAATTGGTATCTCCTGTCTGCCATTATAGATTTTGCTTTTGATACTAGTGATAAGGGGCCGTTAAGTTGCATTTTGATCCCATGCATTCTCCAAGTGATTCTGCAAAGCAGAAATGGGAACCAATTATGTGATTTTTAAAAGCAAAATAAAAAATGTCCTAATCAAAAACTTTTTTTTTAATGCCATTAAGTTCATTTTGTGTTGGGTATCTACTGCTTGGGATGAACCCTCGTCTTGTGAGTGGTTTTATACCCTGTGATACTCTATTGGAGAATATAATTTTTCATTTCCAGTAGCTATTATTTGCCAATAGCTTCTGAGTTAGGAATAAAGTCCTGTGTCCATGGTCGCTCTATGTGCTGAGGTCCCATATGGCCCAGAGCTCCATATGTTCTAGGCATGCTTGCACAACTTCCATGAGGTTATATGTGTGCCAGCACTATTGTGTCTAGAAAGCCTTAATTCCTTGGCTTCTGCCCGCCACTTAAACACTTACGCTCCCTCTTCCACAATGTTCTATGAACCCTGAGGGGGAAATTGGGTACAGATGTCTCTTTTAGGGCTTTATGTTCCAAGGTCTCCTACTCTCCACACACTGGGCAGATGTGAGTCACATTACTCACCCCGAATAGGGAAGTCATGGGGGGCCAAAGTATGGATAGCACAAAAGTCCAACTTGTGAATCATTATTGGGTTTGCTTACTGTAATATGGGTGAAGCATTTACATACAGGGGCAGACATGATTCAAAGACAGCTTCATCACTGAGGTCCACACCAGCATTGGTACAAGCTGATAAAATCTTGGAACCTGGTACACAGTGTACACCATGCAGACAGGACAAAATATGGAGGTGTGTCCTTTCCTAGTGACTCTGCTCTACACCTCTCTTAGAAGATTTGACTAATTTCTGCTACTTCAAGGCTGCTAGTCTTATCTCATTGTGTGCTTTGCAGCTTGGCTTATCTGAGTGTAGCACAAACGTTTTATTTATTTTCAAGCGGCCTGGTGAATCTAGTCAGTTTCAGAGACTTTCCGAATATATTCTATATTCTCTCTCTCTCTCTCTCTCTCTCTCTCTCTCTCTCTCTCTCTCTTAGCCTTCTTGATTGTGGAGCTTTCCTCTAGGATGGAAAATTTTAATCTCAAAAGAAACAGTACACAATACTCGAACTTTTACTCCAGCTTTAAAATATTTCTGATACTTTTCTGCAATGACACTTGAGCCTAAGAGATGGTAAATATAAACTTTTCACGTGGTGGCGCACGCCTTTAATCCCAGCACTCGGGAGGCAGAGGCAGGTGTATTTCTGAGTTCGAGGCCAGCCAGGTATACAAAGTGAGTTCCAGGACAGCCAGGGCTATACAGAGAAACCCTGTCTCAGAAAACAACAACAACAACAACAACAACAACAACAAACAACAACAATAACGAATCCAGATTTTGTGCCACTGTAAAATTCATTTGTTCTAAGAGGCTTTACCGTTAGTTACAAGTTGAGACTATGAACAATAGTAATCTATGGGCATAACACATACATAGAGGGCAGTTTTCAAATATCACATCTAACTAGCAAACGACAAAATTTGCTTCCTGATTGGGACCTGTGATCTTCTCAGCCACCAGTTGTCATCATGGCTTACAGTACCAGGTGTAATCTCACACATGTAGAACTGGCCTTAAATCCAACGGAAAATCTGTTGGTGTTACCTGAGACACCTGAGCCACTATTACTCAAGCAAGAACATTCTGCATTGCATATCAGCATTTCAGCATTCAGAGGACATAGCCAAGTAGGAATGTTGGTAATAGTTCTCTACCAGCAGCTTACAAGGCCCCCTTGGTGCTACACATTTTCCAGACAGCTGAGTTAGTTTCTGTTTGTTTCAAGCTGCTGGTCTATTTTCAGGATCTTCTTTGTAGTTTGCTATTCTGATTTGGTCTCTAAGTTTTATTGCTTACTCTGATAGGGAGGAGCCTAGCAAACCTGGTAAATTTCAGGGACTTTTTGAATGTGATTAATTTCTTTTTAAGGAAATTCTCTGCAGGGTTTCAATCTCAGAGGAAAGTTTGACAAAAAGTTTCAGTGTGTATTTCTAGCTTTGTTATTAAAAATAAGGTGGATGAATTTTTTAGGTAAAGGAATGGAAGAATATCTTCCTGAGTGAAGTAACCAGAGACAAAGAGAGACATATGATATATACTCTCTTATAAGTGGATACAATCAGACATTATAAGTGGATTTAATGGCTATAAGCCACAGACCCAAAGAACCTGGCTAAAAGGAAGATTCAAGGATCACACCCAAGGGGGAAACTAAATCCTCACCAGAGGTGGATGAAGAGAGGGAACTGGGTAGAAGAGGGAGTTAGGAGGGAAACGGGATGGTGAGGATGTTTGAGGGGTGTGGGAAAGGGTTAGGAATGAAAATGGGAGTTGGTCGGGAGCACCTATGGTGACTAGCTTAGGGCCTGGGAAACAGGTGGGTACAGGGAAGTCTATGAATGGTACCCTAACTGAGATTCCTATCAGAGGCAGATATAGAGACTGAAGTAGCCAGGAAGGGCGATGACATCAATACACTGACAAAATCTCCAACCCAAAATTTTTCTTGCTTACAAGATATTCAGGGATAAATATGCAGACTAAGGGAACACCCAGCCAATGTCTACCCCAACTTGACAATTTTCCCATGTGAGAGGAGCAACCCCTGATACTGTTAATGATAACCTGCTATGCTTGCAGAGAGCAACCTAGCACAAGTATTTCCTAGGAGGTTTCATCTAGAGCAGACGGAGGCCATTGAAGTGTCCACAGCTAAAGATCAGGCCAAGTCTGTGGAGTTTGGGGAAGAGTAATCAGGAGGGAACAAGGACAGCTCAAAGAAACCTACATAGTTAATTTTCCTGTGATCATGGGGTCTCACAGAGCCTGGACCGAGACCCACTACACATCTATAGAAAATGTGCAGCTTGGTCTTCCTATGGGCCTGTAATAAGTGGAGATGATACTGCCTAGGTTTCTTTTCCATGCCTCTGCCTTCTCTTTCCCTTACTTGGAATGCCTGGTTGGACCAGAGTGGGAGGGCATGTGTCAAGTCCTACTGGCACACTCTGGCATCTCAGGATTGGGTGAGGATTCCCCTTCTTTGAATAGAAGGGGAGAGGGAAATGAGGGGAGGGACTTGTAAGAGACTGGGTGGTGAGAAAGGAGGGGGCAGTGACCCAGTTGTAAAATGAATTTAAAAAAAATAATAAAAATTGGGCACAAACACTGCAGACAGTCTCACAATCCCCAGAGGAGGTACCACTATCAGAAGCTCTAGGCGGTTCAGGATCTTAACCTCACAGTATCCCAGGAACCCAGAAGCTCTGTCACACCAGGATCTCAGGGTCTCAGAGGCAGCTTGACTCCCAGGAAGTCTGAAACACCCAGAATCTCAGGATCACAGGATCCTGGAATCACAGGATCACATAGAAAGCTGGACTCTGAAAAGTGTTGACTTGGGATTACAGGAAGGACAAACTACAATCAGATATAGCAAAGGCAGGGAGCATTTGAGATATTAAGATGGCTGGAGGCAGGCATAAGAAGAANCGCAGGGGCCAAGGGGTGGGAGTGGGTGGGTAGGGGAGCAGGGCCAGGAGGGGGGAGGATATAGGGAACTAGCTGGATAACACTTGAAATGTAAATGAAGAAAATATCTAATAAAAGTAGTAAAAAAAAAAAAAAAAAAAAAAAAAAAAAAAAAAAAAAAAAAAAAAAAAAAAAAAAAAAAAAAAAAAAAAAAAAAGAATAGAAGCCACAGAAACCAAGGTTACTTGGCATCATCAGAACCCAACTCTCCCACCATCATCCCAGATACACCATCTGGATACATCATCATACCAGAAAAGTAAGATATGGATCTAAAGACATTTCTCATGATGATGATGGAGGACTTTAAGAAGGACATAAATAACTCATTTAAAGAAATACAGGAGAACACAGGTAAACAGGTTGAAACACTTAAAGAGGAAACACAAATATCCCTTAAAGAATTACAGGAAAACACAACCAAACTGGTGAAGGAATTGAACAAAACCATCCAGGATCTAAAACTGGAAGTAGAAACAATACAGAAATCACAAAGGGAGACAACCCTGGAGATATAAAACATAAAAAAGAAGTCAGAAGCCATAGAGGCAAGAATTACCAACAGAATACTAGATTTAGAAGAATCTCAGGTGCAGAAGATAACTATAGAAAACATTGACACAACAGAGAAAATGCATAATGCAAAAAGATCCTAACCCAAAACATCTAGGAACTTCAGGACACAATGAGAAGAGAAAACCTAAGGATAATAGGTATAGAAAAAAGTGAAGATTTTCAACTTTAAAGGGCAGTAAAAATCTTCAGCAAAATTATAGAAGAAAATTTCCCTAACCTACAGAAAGAGATGCCCATAACATACAAGAAGCCTACAGAACTACAAATATTTTGGACAAGGAAAGAAATTCCTCTCTTCACATAATAATCAAAACATCAAATGTACAAAACAAAGAAACAATATTAAATGCAGCAAGGGAAAAAGGTCAAGTAACATATAAAGGCAGACCTATCAAAATTACAACAGACTTCTTGCCAGATACCAGGAAGATGAGATACAGAATCTAAGAGAACAAAAATGCCAGCCCAGGCTACTATACCCAGAAAATCTCTCTTTACCATACAGGGAGAAACTAAGGTATTCCATGGCAAAACCAAATTACACAATGGCTTTCCATAAATCCAGCCCTTCAAAGGATAAAAAAGGGAAAACTACCACACAAGGAGGGAAACTACACCTTTGAAAAAGCAAGAAAATAATCCTTCAATAAACCTAAAAGAAGATAACCACATGAGCAGAATTCCAACTCTAACAACAAAAACAATAGGAAGCAGCAATTACTTTTTCTTAATATCTCTTAATATCAATGGACTCAACTCCCCAATAAAAAGATATAGACTAACAGACTGGTTACAAAACAGAACCCAACATTTTGTTGTATACAGGAAACCCACCTCAGTGAAAAACACAGACATTACCTCAGAGTAAAAGGCTGGAAAACAATTTTCTAAGCAAACGGTCCCAAGAAACAAGCTGGAGTAGCCATTCTTATATTGAAATAAAATCAACTTTCAACCTATTGTTATCAAAAATAATAATAATAATAATAATAATGAGGAAGGACACTTCATACTTATCAAAGGTAAAATCTACCAAGATGAACTCTCAATTCTGAACATCAATGATCCAAATACAGGGGCATCCATATTCATAAAAGTATTTGTACTAGAGCTCAAAGCACAGATTGCACTGCACACAATAATAGTGGCAGACTTCAACACTCCACTTTCACCAATGGAAACATCATAGAAACAGAAAATCAGTACCCCCAGAGCTTCTGCCTCTAGCTGCTTATGTAGCAGAGGATGGCCTTGTAGGCCATCAATGAGAGGAGAGGCCCTTGGTTTTGCAAAGATCATATGCCCCAGTACAGGTGAAATCCAAGGCCAGGAAACAGGAGTGGATGGGTTGGGGAGGAGCAGAGAAACTAGGAAATGGCATAGCATTTGAAATGTAAATGAAGTGAATATCTAATAAAAAGCAAAAAAAAAAAAAAAAAAAAAAAAAAAAAAAAAAAAAAAAAAAAAAAAAAAAAAAAAAAAAAAAAAAAAAAAAAAAAAAAAAAAAAAAAAAAAAAAAAAAAAAAAAAAAAAAAAAAAAAAAAAAAAAAAAAAAAAAAAAAGAAACTAAACAGAGACACACTGAAGCTAACTGAAATTATGAAACAAATGGATTTAAGAGATATCTAGAATATTTTATCCTAAAACAAAAGGATATACCTTCTTCTCAGCAACACATAGTACCTTCTCCAAAACTGACCATATAATTGGTCACAAAAGAGTCCTCAACAGCTACAAAAAGATTGAATAATCCCATGCATCCTATCAGATCACCACAGACTAAGGCTGATCTTCAATAACAACATAAATAATAGAAGGCCCCACATGCAAATGAAAGATGAACAACACTCTACTCAATGATAACTTGGGCTGGAAGAACTAAAGAAAGAAATTAAAGACATTTTAGAGTTTAATAAAAATGAAGCCACAACATACCCAAACTTATAAGTATAATTTCTATCCTTGTGTTTTTATCCTTTGAAGGCCTGGATTCGTAGAAAGATATTGTGGGAATTTGGTTTTACCATGAAATACTTTGGTTTCTCCATCTATGGAAATTGAGAGTTTTGCTGGGAATTGTAGCCTGGGCTGCGATTTGTGTTCTCTTAGTGTCTATATAACATCTGCCCAGGATCTTCTTGCTTTCATAATCTCTCGTGAGAAGTCTGGTGTAATTCTAATAGGCCTGCCTTTATATATTTTTTGACCCTTTTCCCTTACTGCTTTTAATATTCTATCTTTATTTAGTGCATGTGCTGTTCTGATTATTATGTGTCCAGAGGAATTTCTTTTCTGGTCCAGTCAATTTGGAGGGCTGTAGGCTTCTTGTATGTTCATGGGCATCTCTTTCTTTAAGTTACAAAGTTTTCTTCTATAATTCTGTTGAAGATATTTGCTGGCCCTTTAAGTTGACAATATTCATTCTCATCTACTCCTATTATCTGTAGGTTTGGTCTTCTCATTGTGTCCTGGATTTCCTGGATGTTTTGAGTTAGGATCTTTTTGCATTTTGCACTTTCTTTGATTGTTGTGCCCATGTTCTCTATGGAATCTTCTGCACCTGAGATTCTCTCTTTCATCTCTTGTATTCTGTTGCTGATGGTCACATCTATGGTTCCTGATTTCTTTCCGAGGGTTTCTATATCCAGAGTTGTCTCACTTTGGGTTTGCTTCATTGTTTCTACTTCCATTTTTAGATCTTGGATGGTTTTGTTCAATTCCATCACCTGTTTGGTTGTGATTTTTTTTTTTTTTTTTGTAATTTTTTAAGGGATTTCTGTGTTTCCTCTTTAAGGACTTTTACCTGTTTAGCAGTATTCCCTGTAATTCTTTACAGACTTCTAACTGTTTAGCAGTGTTCTTCTATATTTATTAAAGTGAATTATTAATGCCCTTCTTAAAGTCCTCTACCAGCATCATAAGATATGCTTTTAAATCTGAATCTTGCTTTTCAGGTGTGTTGGGGTATCCAGGACTGGCTGAGGTGGGAGTGCTGGGTTCTGATGATGGTGAGTGGTCTTGGTTTCTGTTAGTAAAATCCTTGCGTTTGCCTTTCGCCATCTGGTAATCTCTGGATTTAGTTGTTATAGTTGTTTCTAGCTGGAGCTCATTCCTTCTGTGATTCTGTTAGCCTCTGTCAGCAGTCCTGGGAATCCAGCTCTCTCCTTAATCTCAGTGGTCAGAGTACTCTCTGCAGGCAAACTCTCCCCTTGCAGGGAAGGTGCACAGAGGTCTGGAGTTCAGACCTGCCTCCTGGCTGAAGTTGAAGGCACAGAAGATGTGTTGCCTCTGCAGTCTGTGTGCTCACCTGCACAGACTGGTCAAAGAGCCCCAGGACACAAGATGGCTCCCTCACCTGATCAGGCAGTCAGAGCCCTCCCAGGTGGCCACCTCCACTCTGGCAGGAAAGGTACCTGTATGTCTGGAGCCCAGAACTGAGCCTGTCCCATAAGCTATGTTGCTTCTGCAGTCCACAAGCTCACCTGTGCAGACTGGTCTCCGAGGGACCCCGGGAAATGAGCTTAATTTTGATGAGGATAACACTGAACCTTTTGATTGATTGACCTATTGCTCTTGCTAAGACTTCAAGTATAACATTGAGTATAATAATAAAGTAGGAAACCATTACTTGTTCCTGATTTTATTCGAAACACTTTTAAATTCTTTCCATTTAGGTAGTTGTTGGCTGTGATCTTACTATATTTATTATATTATCTTAATATATTTATTATGTTGACTTATATTCTTTTTGTTTTGTTTTGTTTTTTCGAGACAGGGTTTCTCTGTTTAGCCCTGGCTGTCCTGGAACTCACTTTGTAAACCAGGCTCGCCTCGAACTCAGAAATCTGCCTGCCTCTGTCTCCAAGTACTGGGATTAAAGGCGTGCGCCACCACACATGGCTACTTATATTCATTTTTATTACTAGTATAACTAGGACTTTTAACATGATGAGTACTGAGTACTAGATTTTGTCAAAAATATTTTCTGCATTTAATACATACCTTTGGTCTTTGTCTTTCATATGTTTATATGATGGATTTCAAAAATCATAGTATTGGATCAGTTCAAAATATCAAAGAAAGTAAACCATAGAGGTTTACTCTCTTTACTACTAAACCATGCATCAATCAATCACTGTGAATAAGATCAACATTAAAACATAGAATGTAAAAGAATGTAGTCTCTAGAAAATAGTGCAGGATAACAATGACCTAGATACATGAGGGATCAAGGAGGAGGACTGAAGGAGCTGGAGGGAACAGCAACTGCATGGAGGAACAACAGGAACAACAATGGGACCCTCAGAGCTTGGAGGCTAAGCCATCAACCAAAAAGCATACATGCGCTAGTCAATGGCCCCTGCTACAAATGTAGCAAGGGACTAGTTTGTGTGGCATTAGTAGGAAGGGATGTACTTGGTCCTGTGGAAGCTTCATGCCCCAGAGAAGAGGGATGATGAGTGATGAGGTGGGAGTAGGTTGGGGAGAACACCCTCTTAGAGGCAAATTGGAAGGGGGATGGGGTGGGTGGTTCATGGAGGATGGACAGGAAAGGTGGCAACATTTGAAATATAAATAAATAAATAAATAAATAAATAAATAAATATTAAGTTCTTAAATGAGACATTAAAATTAAAAATTTGGAAATATAATTATAAAAATCAAAAACGGTATCAGATTCTCATTGAAAGTATTGCTGTATTAGGCTATGATTGTATAAAAGGTACTAACACGTGATTCAATGCATACATGCGTATTTATATATTTATTTATTCTTAATTAAAAATTGATTGTTTTCAATATATTTTGATTATGGCTTCCCCCTCACCACTTCCCCAATAACCCGGGTACACATGTGGCTATTTAATTTCCTTGTATATAATAAAACTCTAGGAATGATTTGGCTAATTGCTCACCTCAGCATCTAACAAAGGTTTAATTGATGACCTAGGTAGAATATTGACTCCTGTAGACGGTTAAATAATCCACTTTCAAGCTAATTCAGCCTGGTGCCAAAATGAATTTCTTTCCAGATACAGAATTTAGAGTATCAGCTTTTTTTTTTTTTTTCCTCTATGGTCTTAAATTTTAAATGCCAGTAACACCTATGGACACCATGGTTCCCTCCACCTACTGGTTTTGTGAAATAAGGTAACAGGATTTCCATCCCATACAGTTATAACCATAACTCATATAATCTGTTATATTTACTGGATCAATCTTTCTTTCTTTTTCTCATGGCATACATTTGGAAAGGAATTTTTAACTAGCAATATGCTACTCTGGCAATAAGAGATTATATCCCAAAACATTCTAGTTCCATATGATCTAGCCAGAATATGACATGCCCTGGATTACAGCATGATCTGGCTGGAATATAAACCTGCACTTAGTATAAACCTTTAATCTCTAATTAATGAAGGGAAGGATAAGTTGTAGAAGGAAGCAAGTCTTGTTTGAAAGTGATCTTTAATTAAGAGGCAGACAAGGTGAGAAATTAATGAAAGATTTGCCAGAAGGAGATAAGAGATAGGTTATGGCCAACTCTCCTGAGAACAGCACAGGAAACAGGAAACTTAAGAGCAGTGCAGGAAAAGAGAAGAGGCTAGATATAGGTGTCATGTGTTGTGTGGCATTTTACAGAGACAATTCTGGTGGGACAGTATTATAGAGACAGATTGAAGATAAAACAAGCTAGACACAGGTAAAGACAAAACAAGCCAAAGAGTGAGAAGGAGCCAGAAGATTAGGACAGATTGCCAAACTTAGTATTAGGTGGGCAGATCAAATCAGTCAGAAAGTGAGAGAAGCCAGATTGAATCAATCCGATTAGAAGATTAGATTGTACAGAGGCTGGGAACTACCAGGCATGACCCAAGGAGATTTAGAACAGAGAAAGACACTGTGGGTTATGCCCAAGCTGTATATTCATGCAGTTTGGGTGCAGCTCCTGTCTCATCCTATCATCCATGGAAATAAATGCAAATATTTACACCTACCCAAACAGAAAAAAAAAATGCTTCTACTTGCTGTAATTTTTCTACTAAAAACTCAAGAATAAGTGTAAGGATAAGAAATTTGGTGCCGCATGCTCCACTATGGTCATAGCAGCCTTATTTATAATAGCCAGAAGCTGGAAAGAACCCAGATGCCCCTCAACAGAGGAATGGATACAGAAAATGTGGTATATTTACACAATGGTGTACTACTCTGCTATTAAAAACAATGAATTTATGAAATTCTTCGGCAAATGGATGTATCTGGAGGATATAATCCTTAGTGAGGTAACGCAATCACAAAAGAAGTCACTTGATATGCACTCACTGATAAGTGGATATTAGCCCAGAAACCTAGAATAGCCAAGATTCCAAAACAAGAAAATCAAGAAGGAAGACCAACTCCTGGATACTTCATTCCTCCCTAGAAAAGGGAATAAAATATCCATGGAAGGAGTTGCAGAGACAAAGACTGGAGCTGAGACTAAAGGACGGACCATCCAGAGACTGCCCCACCCAAGGGTCCATCACATAATCAGCCACCAAATGTAGACACTACTGCATACACCAGCAATATTTTGCTGGAAGGACCCTTATATAGCTGTCCCCTGTAAGGCTTTGTCAGTGCCTGGCAAATACAGAAGTAGATGCTCACAGTCATCTCTAGGATGGAAAACAGGGTCCCCAAGGTAGGAGCTAGAGAGAGTACCCAAGAGCCAAGGGGTCTGCAACCCTATAGGTGGAACCACAATATGGACTAATCAGTACCCCCAGGGCTCCTGTCTCTAGCTACATATGTATTAGAAGATGGCCTAGTCAGCCATTATTGGGAAGAGAGGTCCCCTGGTCTAGCAAACTTTATATGCCCCAGTACAGGGGAATGCCAGGGCCAAGAAGTGAGAATGGGTGGGTAGAGGAGCAGGGTTGGGGGAGGGTATTGGGGACTTTTGGGATAGCATTTGAAATGTAAATGAAGAAAATATCTAATAAAAAAAAGAAATTTGGTGCCAATATCCACTTATCAGTGAGTGCATATCTAGTGACTTCTTTTGTGTTTGGTTTACCTCACTAAGGATGATATCCTCAAGATACATGCATTTCCAAGAATTTCATAAATTCATTGTTTTTAATAGCAGAGTAGTACTCCATTGTGTAAATGTACCACATTTTCTGTATCCATTCCTCTGTTGAGGGGCATCTGGGTTCTTTCCAACTTCTGGCTATTATAAATAAGTTTGCTATATACATCGGGGAGCATGTATTCTTATTACCAGTTGGAACATCTTCTGGGTATATGGCCAGGAGAGGTATTGCTGGATCCTCGAGTAGTACTATGTCCAACTTTCTGATGAACAGCCAGACTGACTTCCAGAGTGGTTGTACAAGCTTGCAATCCCACCAACAATGAAGGAGTGTTCCTCTTTCTCCACATCCTCACCAGCATCTGCTGCCATCTGAATTTTTGATCTTAGCCATTCTCACAGGTGTGAGGTGGAATCTCAAGGTTGTTTTGATTTGCATGCCAGGTCCAAGAAGTGGGAGTGGGTGGGTAGGGGAGCAGGATGGGGGAAGGGTAGAGGGAACTTTCCGGATAGCATTTGAAATGTAAAGTAAGAAAATATCTAATTTAAAAAAAGTAGGATTTAAAAAACTCTAAGACTATAGGGAGCTATTAAAAAAAAAAAATTGGTGCTATGCTAGAAACTGTTCATGTATCACATTAAGGCAATGATAGTCCAACTCACAGATTCTAAGATATTTCTGTTTGTTTGACTTGACACTGAGATGATTTTATGTATAAATCTCTCTATACATCATAACCAAAAGGTAGATATCCTAATGAGGACAATGGATATTACAAAAGAAATATGCAATGCCATAATTATATAAATGTTTTTCCTAAGATTTTTATTAAACAAAGAAAGTACATTGAATTGAAGAGCTATTTTCAAAGTTTAGAGTGATTAAATTCATGCAAAGTAATAAAACAATAATAATTTCAAATTTACATATTCAGTGTTAAAGTTTGTGTAAATAAATACCATTTTTCGTGATTTAGCATGTTTATATATGCCCACCAATAGCTTGGTTGTAAATTATTTTATGGATCTCTGTATATTTCAATACTATTTAGTCAAATGGGCCAAAACAAATACTCCAAATAAAGTGAATTATACTTTTTAAATACTAATATTGAAAATAAAAACAGCATTATATAGAATATATTACTTACTAAAACATTTAGATTGTTAGCAATAGTAGTGAATAATGTCTATATGTCAAAAGTCACAAGGCAGAGAACAAAAGATCATTGTAATATCTTACAAAAGATCATTGTAAGTTCAAGGCTAGCTTAGGTTACATAGTAAACTGTAGACACAGGTAAAAATACATAGAGAAAACTTACCATAAAATCTCAGTCAAACAAAAAGTACACTTAATAACATAAAACAAAATCTCCAGGTGCAAAGTAAATAGTATTATTTTTACTTATATTAAAATAGATGAAAGTTAAACTGATACAAAAATCATTATTCACTACAGATTATTCCTCTTCAATTTCCATAATTTTTAGAATAAATATTGAGTGATAATTTCTTTTATTGTGAACTTGACAGATCTGTGCAATATTTTATTTTAATTAATAATTGATTTTACAAATGTAAGTATAATGCAATTGTATCTAGTCAGCTAATAAATATGTGTTGAAATTATTTGCACATAATTTGTCTTCAAAAAGTTTTCTGAAATCAAATTACATGTTGATTGTATTAATATAGGAGGGATCAATTTAATGTATAGAAATGAAATTTATGTATTTTAATAAATTTGTCCAACATCTATATTAACGTCCTTTCAAATCTCTTTAAATGGTTATAGAAGCTATGAGTGCTGCATATTCATAATTCTAGGAACCTAAAACTATTACCTTCAATATATCTTTTAATTTAATACATTATAGATAAAAGGAGTGTCTGCCAAAAAAGTGATAGAGCAGTTCAATTTATTTTTCAAAAAAAATACATGATGAAAGAAAAGTTCTAAGAAATAATGAATAATGAATGAATGCGTGTAATTAATCTAAGATTAAAGTAATAATTCTTTAAAAGTATTTTTCCTATGGAATTTAAGAAGGAAGGAAACATCAGTAAAATATGAAACTCTATCTACATAGCTAATATGCTTCATATAAAATGTGTTGTGATTATATTCATTCCCCTTTACCATCTTAGAGCCTTCCTTCTCTTTCCCTTCCAATTTCCTTTTCTCATTTTGTAGTACCAACACAGTGGGAAACATGACAGCACATCTTCCAGGAATCATTACCAGTCTTTTAGGAGGAGATGAGTCATCATTGGCACATTCTGAATCTGTGAATCAAAGTTAAAGTACACAGTCATTTAAAAGTATCAACACATACTATATTGATCACTACAATTACAATTTTATATACAGATAATAGGATTTTGTTTTCTCTACATTCCAATACTGAAATTATTTCTGCATTGTGTATTCATTATACCTACATTAATGATGGATGGTGTAGAGGCATGGGGGACAACTGATAGCTTCCTTTAAACTAATTTTAATGATTATGTCCTAGCATGTAGCCTTAAATAACTGGTCATAGACTACAGCTCTTGATACATGTCTTTATTTACATTGTCATAATCAATTCTTTGCCATAGTGACTATGCTTCTATAACTGAAATAGCACTATGTCTTACAATTAATTTCAGGTAATTCTTACGTTAGTGTGAATATATGACAGGAGAGATCTATACTGTACTATTGGAACACAAGAAATGCAGATTAATTTATTTTGAAGATGATAAATGTAAAGCAACTGTGAACTTGACATATCAGCTGTAAGTCAAAATGAACTTGACATATCATCTAGAAATCTAGTTATGAAATCTTATACAAGATTTCACTATGGGTGATAAAAACTTAAACTGATGAATCAGAACGAGAGAATAATCATGCCTTGACCACGTCAGCATCATATGATATTAAGAAAATCCTACATACATTTTAGGACATGCCTACATTATTGAAGATAATTTTTGCACTTTTCCAGGGGATGTCAGTAAGATATTGTTATATAAAATGAAAGTTAGGCATGAATGTACATAGAGTTACAGTGTAGTATGTTTAAAGGATAAAGATGAAATAGTATGGCTGATGATTGGATGAAGGACACTATGAGAACATGGTCCACTGAATCAACTAAGCAGGTCTCACATGGGTTCACAGAGATTGAAACAGCAAGGACAGGACATGCAATGGCTTGCATAGGTCCTCTGCCTATGTGTTATTGTATGTTTATGGTACTTCTAACTAGAGGAGCAGTTGTGATTCTGACTCTTTTGGGGACGTTTTTCCTCCTATTGGGTTACCTTGTCGAGCATTAATAAGAGATATTTTCCCTTGTTTTATTATATCTTGTTTTGTCACATTTGGTTCTTCTCCCATAAAGAATTGATCTTTTAATTCAGGTAAACAAACAGGAAGTGTGAATGGGGGAGAACAAAGATGGCGAGTAGGAGGGTGGGAGGAAGAGAGGGAGGCGGTGTGGTTAGGAGGAGGGGAGAGGGAGGAGAGTGTGGTTAGGAGAAGGGGAGAGGGAGGAGAGTGTGGTTAGGAGCTTGGATGAGAGAAGAGTCTATTTTCAATTGAAAGAAAATAAAACAAAACAAAAGAATATTATGTTTTGCTTGTTTGTTTGTTTGTTTGTTTGATTGATTTTTTTGGTTTTTCAAAACAGGGTTTCTCTGTGTAGCAGCTGTCCTGGAACTCACTCTGTAGACCAGGCTGGCCTCGAACTCAGAAATCCACCTGCCTCTGCCTCCTGAGTGCTGGGACTTAAAGCGCGCACCACCACGCCCGGCCAACCAATATTCTTAATCGTATTGAAAATTAAAACAAACTCAATTTAAATTACTTTAAATTTCTTAATCATATAATCAGTGAAAATATGGTATCATTACTTGGAATTACAAATGTTTAGTCAATATAGTAATTCCATAAGATACAATTTATATTTATCATATTTTATGAGGAAAAAATTGTAGTAGATGACTAGGTCATATTATATGATAACTACCAATATAGTTCAGTTTAGTTATTTGACTAAAACTAATTTTGGTCTAGGAACCATAATTAACTTTACATCATTTCAGACTCTTTCTGCAACCTCTTCCATCTCCCATGCTTTTAAATCTATATCTAGTTATTTTTATATTATTATCAGTATATATTTAAGCTAGGAAAATACATAGATTTAGTCTATCCCTTTGGTATTGTTTAAATATATATATATATATAATTTTAAGGCTGATCCTTTGGAATTGGATAACAATTTAGAATACAGGACTGAGTGTTCTTGCAATAATTTGTATTGCATACAACCCTTCAACTAGGGGTAAGTTTTGTACCATTTTCCTGTTCTATTTTTGCCTAAATTGATGTGGTGCTTGTTCAAGTCTGGTTTTAAAAACAGTATTTATATTTCATGAATGTATCTCTTCTGTAATATCTAGAAAGCATAGTTTTACAGCAGACTACCCCATCATGTGTTCATTAAAAATCTTTCTTTCCTTCCTCCAATGTTCCCTGTGCCTTACATATGAGTGATGTATCACCAGGTCTTGGTAACTTACAGGCATTTGGACTCTGAATTTTGAGTAGGTAGTGTTTTCTTCAGAAGCCTCTGTCTGCTTTAAAAAGAAGGTTACTTAATGAAGAGAATATATATATATATATATATATATATATATATATATATATATATATATATATATATATATATATATATGAGTTAAAGTGTCGATATTTAAAGTGTGGTAGAATTTATATTGGCATATTAAAGGGACAGGAGTAATGTCTCCTATGACACCTATGGCTCTACTAGGATAGGTCCTATGTCTACAGTAGAGAGAATGATTTATCTTCTATTCTGCACACCTTAAGTTCAAGCTAAAGATTGATAAGCATCACAGCTTAGAGGTCTAGTGATAGTTTATTTCCCATAGCATTTCCATAGACCTTTAGGTTTAGTATAAGCCAAACTCTGGGAATTTATTGAATTTTATATATAAAAAAAATAGTATGTTTGTGTGTGTGTGTGTGTAGATTCATATGAATCCACATGTGATTATAAATATTTGATATTTGTGGGTATGGGATTATCATAGTGCATTACTGGAAATACAAGACAACATTTAGAAGTTACTTTTCCCATTACCCATAATTTCAGGGTTAAAACCCACATTCTTAGATCTGCACAGCTTTCTTATTACTAGTCCAATAAGAGAAAACTTTTGATTAATTCTTATGGTTTGTGTAGATTGCAGACCATACATGTCAGCATCAATAAGAATGTTGCTAAAAACATCAATGTATACTCTGCTATCCTGTAAAGTTATAATTAAATTGATGAAACGGTTGGAATACATGCGTAAGTGAGTTGTGTTAACATTATCAGTGAAGGGTTAGCATTTTTTTTTTTTTTTTTTGGTTTTGGTTTTTTTTTTTTTTTTTTTTTTTTTTTTTTTTTTTTTTTTTTTTTTTTTTTTTTTTTTTTTTTTTTTTTTTTTTTTTTTTGAGACAGGGTTTCTCTGTATAGCCTTGGCTGTCCTGGAACTCACTTTGTAGACCAGGCTGGCCTCGAACTCAGAAATCCCCCTGTCTCTGCATCCTGAGTGCTGGGATTAAAGGCATATGCCACCAAGCCCGGCTAGGGTTAGCGTTTTTAATTGGTTATTTTATTTGTTTACATTTCAAATGTCCCCCTTCCTAGTCTCCCCTCCACAAATCCCCCATTCCACCTCTTCTCCCCTTTGACTCTAAGAGGGTTCTCCCCTACTCACCCACTCACTCCCACCTTACCCTCACCACACTGGGGCAACAATATTTTATTTTTATTTATATTTATTTATTTATTTTTAGGTTATAATCCTTTTTTTTTAATTTGTTATTTTTTTGTTTGCTTGTTTACATCTCAAATGTCCCCCTTTCCTGGTTTCTCCTCTGAAAGACCTCTATCCCATCCTCCCTCCCACTGTATCTATAACTGTGCTCCCTCAAACAACCCACTCCCACCTCACCACCCTAATATGAGGGTTATGGAGACTCCACAAGATCAAGGGCCTCCCCTTCTATTGATGTCAGATAAGGGTACCCTCTGTGACAAATACAGCTGGAGCTATGAGTCCTTCCATGTGTATTTGTGGTTGGTGGTTTAGTTTCTGGGAGCTCTAGGGGGCTGGGGAGATTCTGGTTAGTTGATGTTGTTCTTCCAATGGGGTTGCAATCCTCTTCAAGTCCTTCAGTCTTTGCCTAACTCTTCTCTTGGGGTTCCTTTGTTTAGTCTGATGGTTGGCTGTGAGCATCTGCATCTGTATTGGTCAGGATCTGACTGATCCTTGGCACCAGCCAAAGTGTCTGGATTTGGAGTTTGCATAATAAAATGGATCCTTAAGTGGGGCAGTCTCTGGATGGCCTTTCTTTTAGTCTCTGCTCCACTCAGTTCCTATATTTTCTTTAGATAAGAACAATTTTGGGTTAAAATTTTGAGATAAGTAGGTGGTTCCATTCCTCAACCAGGGGCTGTGCCTATCCATTGGATATGGTCTCTACAGGTTCTATCTCCCCTGTGTTGTGAATTTTGTCTAATGATATGCCCACTGGGTCCTGGGAACCTCTTGATTTCCTGGCATCTGTGACTTTAAGAAGATAAACAATGCCAGACTACACTGATAAAGATGTAGACACCACTTGCATTTGAAAATTTGAAAAGAGAAACATAGTGGCTGGACAGGAGCTGTTTGGAAACATGATCAACCATATTCAGTGTCAGTTTCAACTTTATTTCTTACAGAAATGTCCCCCTTCCTAGTCAATGTATATTTTATGATTATCTATAAAATATGTCTCAGTCACTTAAGTAAATTTTAAGTAAAATTTGATAAATATTGTATACACATATGCCACATATGCCATAATATAGATGCAGACACATTACCAAATCCTTATAATGTAACTGAAAAATTAGAATGAAGCACAGGAAAATGGCACATATTTTAACAATGCCATTTTCAGCTAAATTGCCTTGAGTATGCTCTTAAAGTAGTCATCCATGATTGTTACATTTGACCACTTCTTACTTGTCTCATGATTGATAAACAAGGACTAGAAGCTCCACATGGGTACAGAGTACATAGAATAGTACTTGGAAAACACTCAGTACTGAGAAGTATCTTCAGGGATGATCAGTGGTATCTAGTCTCAGCCTTGGTCAATTTTATTTCTGCATAAAATTTCACAGGGAATTTACATTATAACTCTATTTACATTGAATAATGAATGTAAAGTATAATATTACTTAACTCTGTGCCATCATGGAAAGGGTGAGCTAAAGATTCTGTGCAGATGGCATTCCTGATGTGATTTCTTAGGTTGGTGGACTATTATTCACTGATATTCATTCTGTAAGGAATAAGCTCTCTTTGGAAAGGAGATAGGATTATTTGAGTTTTAGAACTACCCTCCATACTCACAATGTACAGATTTACAAATTTAAACCATAAAAAATAATGAGGTAGAAAAAGTGCCCACTGGAGAAAATGTTTGCAAATTTTAGAAACATATCTTCTATAAAGTATGAAGTTTCCCTTTTTAAATGTTTAAGCCCCAGGACTTTGCTCAGTAAGTCACCATAAGGAAACTAAATTTCCTAGGCCATTTGTTCCATCTTGCTGAGTAAGTGGTAAGTGATTCATTGATGGTTTCTTGAAAACTAGTAAAATGTTTCAGTATCCATACTGGGAAAAATTCACATCAAATAAAGATTATTTCTCAATAATAACTAGTTATTCAAAAACTCTTAACTTAATGGGACATCAGTGTTTCTTTGGAATTTATCAGTAGTATTTGACTTGGAGAAAAGACTGAGGATTTTTTTTTATGTTTCCAAGTTGGATATTGTCTGATTACTCCATTAATATAGGAACACTATAATTTAGTAGTTCAAAGGAAGTAATGCTTTTTTTTTCATCCCAAGTGGCTAATTTGTTAGAACTCAGGGGGCTTGGTCAATCACCGATCCACCACAGGAGGTAGAAACATTGAAGGTCAGTCAGAAGCTATAGTTCTCTAAAGTCTTTATCAGTAAATTGATGCTGTAGGTGGAGTAATTAGCTAAGACTGTCCTTGAAAAGACTTTAATATGACTTCTTAGTAAAACCAAAATTTATTACTTGTTAAATGAGTTTTGAAGAAAATAATCCTATAAAATAATTCAATGTTTAAATAATTATTTAATACAAAGACATGATTTTAGTAGATCATAGAATCTGTTCTGTTTGAATTTTGCTTTAAATAATTCAATATCCTAAAGCTGAGAACAATGATCTACAGAAAATGGAGGAAACTGCACCTAGATGAATTTAGAGGCATCACTTTTGACCTCATTTTGTTGTTAACATAAGAAAAAAGAATAAAGAGATTATGAACTAAATCAAACTCACCCAAAAGCACAGAGACACTTGATCTTGGATAGCAACACAAAATGTGAAAAACTATATTAATAATCAATGTGAATTATGACCAGTGTTCTATGATACTAAATGTTGATAATAATTTTCTCTTGGGATCTTTGAACACTAACTATAATATAGAAAGTACTTCACAATTTCATATTATTTTCTTGTTGCTAGTAATGTCATTATTTTACTGAAGCATTACCCACACATAGGTTTTAATAGAACAAAGTAATTCTTATGGATAAAAGGGCACATTAGTTATTATTATTTTATTATTATGTACTCTAAAGGCCATATTACACTAATCAAATTAATCATAAGCTAAACACAACCACCCATACATTAACCCACTTACTCGGACTAATGAAGAATGAATTAGCTAATATAATCTTTAATGACTTTACTCTATGTAATATATTTTTCATGGAGTAAGAATACATAAATTATAATTAAATACATATATATATATATATATATATATATATATATATATATATATATATATATATATTCCCTTTTTACATTTGTAATTGTTTTAGCAAAATGTAGTATTTTCATTGGAGAAATCTGAAACACTTCTTTTCCTCAGTGCATTATGGAAAGTAGATACTATGATATTTTTAATTTAATAATTCAGCTCTTATTTGCATTTGATAAACATGACTTTTAAAATGTATTACCAGATATTTTACTCTGTATTCATATAATTGGTCCAGTATATAGCCATCTTAATTCCTGCTTCATTTACTTTAAGTTGTGCTTTAGAAATTACATAATTACTACAGACAATAAAGCTTTAATTTTCACCTTATTCATGCCTACTTGAATAAAAGAATTTTAACCATATGTGTCTCCTCCAAATTATTTTAAAATGTTTTAATTTAAAAAATTAATTTATATACAATCCAGCCATTGCCCAGCTCCCAGTAACCCTCCCATAATTCCTCTTTTCCTCCTCCTCTGCCCTTTCCAGGCCTCCCTCTACCTTGGGGATTCAAGTATCTCAAGAAATAGGCATAACTTCTCCCACTGAGGCCAAACCAAGCAGTCCTTGGCTATATATGGGTTGGGGCCTTGTATCAGCTTATATATGCTGCCTGGTTGGTTGCTGAGTGCCTGGAGGCTCCCAGGGGTCCGGGTGAAGTGAGACTGCTGGTTTTTCTCTTAGGTCACCTTCCTAAAAAGTGGCACATATACACAGGGGAATACAACTCAGTTATTAAAAACAATGACTTCACTAATTTTGCAGACAAAGGGATGGAACTAGATAATATCATGATGAATGAGGTAACTCAGACTCAAAATGACATGTATTTATTCAGTCACCAGTAAGTGGATATTAGCCAAAAAGTGTGGAATACCTAGGATATAACCCACAAAATTAATAATTTAACTAGCAGAAAGGTCAAGTGAGGATGCTTCAATCCCACTTAGTAGGGGGAGAAAATATTTTAATGTTTATATTGGTGTTTGCCCTGTGTTTATGTGCACTGTGTAGGCACAGTGTCCAGAGAGGTCAGAGGAAGGCTTGAGGATCACCAAATTTGCATTATGCACAGTATTGATCTGTAATTTAGGTGTTTAGAATTGAACTCAGGGAATCTGCAAGAGCAACAAGTGTCCTGCACTCCTGGGCCATCATCCCACTCTTATTCAAACTTATTTTAATGATTCTCTTCTGATATATTCTAAATGTGATAGAGAGTAATTTCACAATAACCAGTACTCTATAAATACAGAGTGTTTGCTCATGATTTTTGATCAAAACTAGTTGTACAATCTTATTTCTGTTTAAATTGAAAGATATCTATGAGTTTTAAGTATTAACAAAATTTGCAGTGACATATCTATATATTTTTATATTTCTGGACAAGTTTCCATATTTATTTAATGTCTGATGTTTACCACAATCAGCATCACTGTCTTCCTTCCTCATTCTTCTTTCGTTTCTTTCTTTTTTTTTTTTTTTCAGTTTTTCTGTCTTCTATTCAACAACAGTCCTATGCACACTTTTCAGGGCTAGTAGCCAAAACCTGCTCTGTGTGCAGGACATATGCCCTATCATGTTCAGAAAACAGGGTTTGATACCACTCCTCCTGATGACCATTCAGTTCTTACTTTCTGTTTATTTTTTCTTCTACAGTGGTTCCTGAGCCTTGGGGCAGATAATGTCTTTTTTTGTGTGTGTGATAATTTTTTATTTGATATTTATTTATTCCCTCACAATTTCATGCATATATTGAATGGACTTTGATGATTATCTTCCTATTATCCTCTCTTATCTCTGCCCCCCCCCGCCCCACCCTCCACCAGCAAAGGCCCTCACAGTCATGTCTTTTCATTTTTTTTCTTTTTTTTTTGTTTTGTTTTGTTTTTTTGTTTTTTGTTTTTTCCAACATTTATTAGATAATTTCTTTATTTACATTTCAAGTGTTATCCAGAAAGTTCCCTATACCCTCCCTCCTCCCGACCCTGCTCCCCTACCCACCAGCTCCCACATCTTGGCCCTGGCGTTCCCCTGTACTGGGGCATATGAAGTCTGCATGACCAAGGGGCCTATCTTCCCAAGGATGGCCAACTAGGCCATCCTCTTCTATATATGCAGCTAGAGACATGAGCTCAGGGGTTACTAGTTAGTTCCTGTTATTCTTCCACCTATATGGTTGAAGACCCTTTCAGCTCCTTGGGTACTTTCTCTAGCTCCTTCCTTGGGAACCCTGTGTTCCATCTAATAGCTGACTGTGAGCTTCCACCTCCATGTTTGCCAGGCATTGGTATAGTCTCCCACGAGACAGCTATATCCAGGCCCTTTCAGCACTATCTTGCTGGCATATGCTATAGTGTCTATGATTGGTGGCTGATTGTGGGATGGATACCTGGCAGCCGCAGTC
>LR754690.1:0-31841 GCA_902729485.2 Mus minutoides | reverse complement strand
GAGAGGGAGAGGGAGAGGGAGAGGGAGAGGGAGAGGGAGAGGGAGAGGGAGAGGGAGAGGCTTCCTTCAACAAGACCACACCTACTCCAACAAGGCCACATCTGCTAATCCTTCTCCAACATTACCTACTCCCTGATGACTGACTATTCAAATATAGGAACCAATGGAGGCCATTATCATCCAAACTACCACAGATTGTGGCCTTCTACAAACTTCTTCCATGTGACCCAGCGAAGGAGTCAGAGTAAGAAAAACTAAGCTAGTATATTCCAAAGAGATAAAGAGGCATATATCATAAAGGTACACAATACCTGAAATGTGCAAAGAAAAAGACAGGCTATGTGCAGAAAGGAAGGCTCCTGGGTGGGGGAAAGGGAAACAAGACTTGCTGTAGCACACACACTATGATAAATTGAGTGACCTTGCTTGGGATGCTGTAAGGTTTGGGGAGCAATGGGGGACCTGCCCAACCTTTGATAGTATTACATCAACATTTTATTATTATTACTGTTTTATTATTATTATATTATTATTTGTATGTGTGTATGAGTGTGTGTGTGTTTGTGTGTATGAGTGTGTGTGCTACAGCTAGATTCCTTCTCATTGCCACCTACCCACCAAGGATATCTGCCTCACCAAAGGTCACAATTGGTTCTGAGGCTAGTGAGGGGGTGGGCTTGCCCTGAGGGTGTGACCCACAAGGGCTCCTTGCTTACTTTTTGGCAAGTCATGTTGTCTCTTCACAGCAATAAAACCCTACCTAAGACAAAAGCTACCTGAGACTACTTGGATGCAAGAAACACTATATATGTAGTTGCTTGGCAATATAAAGATGGGCTAAATCTACACAGATCCATCTTACACCTACTCAGACATAAAATGCCAATAAGGACTAGCAAACCTGACAGTAAACCAGAAACTGACAGATCTCCCAGGAGGAAGGCCCTGACCATGGCTGACAAATGGATTACAAAGGATGGATGTCGGTAGCCTTAGAGGGCTATAAACGGGTTCTGAGAAGAGTAGATATACACTATGCACTGGATTCTGTATGTACATCAAACATCCAAAATACTGTTACAGAATTGCAGCAGGAAACACTGTATCAACTTAGGTTTCAAGTTCAGGTTATTTGGACATCCTAGGCAAGAAGGAGGATCAAATGGACCATATTGAATTTCCTTCTCAGGGCTTAGTTAAAAAAGAAAAAAAAGCCGGGCGTGGTGGCACACGCCTTTAATCCCAGCACTTGGGAGGCAGAGGCAGGCGGATTTCTGAGTTCGAGGCCAGCCTGGTCTACAAAGTGAGTTCCAGGACAGCCAGGGCTATACAGAGAAACCCTGTCTCGAAAAACCAAAAAAAGAAAAAAAAATGTAACTGAAAAGATCCTGAGAAGAATGTAACAGGTCACAAAGACCCTGAAACTGGGAAGAGAGATTTTACTATTAGCAGAAAGTCTTGACGTAGCTGAGTATAATAGCCTGAATCTGTGTGTATGCCCATATTGTTCTTTGAATTCATGTATTTGCCAACTGATACAGCTTACTGCCAAGTGTTTCTGGTTTGGTTGATGGATTGAGATACAGCTCACTGCCAAGTGTGTGTGGATTTCACTTTGCATCTGTGCATCTGAGCATGACATCTTACTTGTACCTTCCCTGTACCCATTTCTTCTGTAGAAAGAATGGATATTGTTAGATTAGGAGAATCCCCTACTCCCTCCTCCTCCCTTCCCCCTTGAGGGACCATAAATACCGGGTCCTCTTTTCCCTCGGGGTCGACTCCTCTATCCACTTCCAGGATACCAGTCGTCCCCAGAGCTCTGGCTTTCCCCAATAAAGCCTCATGTGATTTGCATCAAGACCGTTTCTCGTGAGTGAGTTGGGGTGTCGCCTTTCCTGAGTCAGAACGCGAGAGACCTTACGTTCTGGGTCTTTCATAAGAAACAAGTGAAACTATTGATTTCTTATAAGAAGGGGAGAAACAAGGGGATGAACTGGCTTTTCCAGGAATGCATGCTCACATTCAACATCAGAGACATCGTAAAAAGTTCTTCAACTCTTCTGAGTTATGTAGGGAAAAGAGGGGGGGGGGGCATTAATAAAGTTACAGTTTTCCCCCAACAGTTTCTCTTTCTTCTTTCCTGCCTCACAAAGTGGTCCCTTGTCTTAGGGTTATTATTGTTGTGATAAAACATGATAACCCAAAACTAGTTGGGGAGAAAGGGTTTATTTGGCTTACACTTTCACATCCATAATCCATCAGTGGAGGAAGTCAGGACATGAGCTCAAATAGGGCAAGAACCTAGAGGGAGGAGCTGATGCAGAGGCCACGGCGGGATGCTGCTTACTGATTGCTCTCCATGGCTTGCTCAACCTGCTTTCTTATGAAACCTAGGAATACCAGCCCAGGGATGGTACCACCCACATCAGGCTGGGTCCTTCCCCGTTAATCACTAATTAAGAAAATGTACTATAGGCTTGCCTACAGCCCAATCTTATGGAGGCGTTTTCTTAGTTGGGGGTTCCTTCCTCTTAAATGACTCTAGCCTGTGTCAAGCATGTGCCAGCACATGTTTGGACCAGGGATGCAAATGTAGGTAATGCAGACAGGCAATTATTTCCCAAATAGGAAATCAAAACTCTACATTTGAATCTTTTGTCAGAGTCAGAGTTCCTAAAGGTGATATGGGGCAGTAATGTGGTAGAACATTTAGCTAACATATGGTGAGGTCCTGCCTTTACTTTCTCAACATGAGAAAAAAAAAATCCCAAAAATCTAAACAGGTTCGATTCTGACTTTATGATGTGTCCAGAAGTTGGGGCTAACAGGAAATGCCAATATAGTGCCTACTGGTTAGGTAATCTCTCTATGAATGGGATGGATCGAGGATTTGCAAGGTTGCTTGTATGGCTATGCCAGCAGTCCAGACCAGCACAGACACTGAACCCAAGGTTCCTTCCAGAGGCAGAGAAGGTTAGGTGTGAATGAAAGAGAAAAGACAGAAGATAAAGTGGGGGGGGGGGGGATTGAGAGGCTGGAGAGATGGCTCAGCAGTGAAGAGCATCAGCTGCTCTCCCAGAAGACCCAAGTTTGTTCTGGCACCAGCATGGCAACCCACAACTGCCTGCAACTCCAGTTCCAGGGAATCAGATGCCTTCCTCTGTCCTCCAAGGACATGAGGCATGCACATGGTATGGTGCACATATATACATGCAGGCACCCACACATACACATGAAATAAAAATAAAAAATTTTAATGAAGAAATGGACAAATGGATTATCAAGAAAAAGGTTCAGCATTGCAGAAACATCTGAAAGAGGCTCAAGGCAAGACACACACTTGGCTCTTTGCTTCATCATCCTGGAAACCTCCAAGAGTAAAGCTGTGCGTTTGCAGAAAATTGCCTCTGCTCTCGGGCCCTGGCATGGTCAGTCTGAAGCCTTGTATGTTGGGCCTCACTCTCCATGACGTGTTGTGAGTGTTCGAGCTCTGAAGGGGAAAGGGATGCTGGCAATCAGGGGCCAAGAAAAGCCCACAAAGTCACGGGGCACAAGAAACCTCACATGGGAGAGACCCATGAGGGGGGCTGCCTCAGCGGGGGTGGGCAAGAAGCAGCAGAACACAGACTTTCAGGGTTTCTTTGGGGGAGGGGGACAGAAGCTTTTCAGTGTGGGGATTGGTGGAACTTCAAGTCCTGAGCTTGGGCTTTTTACTCTGTAGGATGGAGCTTGGCTGGGTGTTCTGTGGGCAGAGCCTGGCAATTTGTACATGGATATAATTGAGTTATTTTCTCACCCCGCCCCCCCACCCCCCACCCCCAACCTATTCCCCTCTCCTATTGAACCCCTCTTTCTCTCTCTTTCCTTCTTTCTTTTTTGTAGTTTAAAAAAAAGGTTTATTTATCTATTTTATGTATATGAGTATACTGTAGCTGTACAGATGGCTATGAGCCTTCATGTGGTTGTTGGGAATTAAATTTTAGAACCTCTGCTCTCTCCAGTCAGCCCCACTCATTCAGGTCAACCTCACTCGCTCCGGCCCAAAGATTTATTTATTATTTATTTATTTATTTATTTATTATTGTTATATATTTTTTCAAGACAGGGTTTCTCTGTTTAGCCCTGGCTATCCTGGAACTCACTCTGTAGATGAGGCTGGCCTCGAACTCAGAGATCCGCCTGCCTCTGCCTCCCGAGTGCTGGGATTAAAGGCCTGTGTCACCACGCCCAGCTTTATTATTATAATTAAGTACACTGTAGCTGTCTTCAGATGCACCAGAGAGGTCATCAGATATCAACCATGTGGTTGCTGGGATTTGAACTCAGGACCTTTGGAAGAGCAGTCAGTGCTCTTACCTGATAAGCCATCTCACCAGCCCTTTTTTGTGGTTTGTTTGTTTGCTTCTTTTTTGTTTTTTTTGAGACATGATTTCTGTGTAGCCCTGGCTGTCCTGGAACTCACTCTGAAGACCAGGCTGGCCTCGAACTCAGAAATCTGCCTGCCTCTGCCTCCCGAGTGCTGGGATTAAAGGCGTGCACACCACCGCTCGCCTTTTTGTGTTTTTTTTTAAGACAGGGTTTTCTGTGTAGACCAGGCTGGCCTGGAATTCACAGAGTTCCACCTGCCTCTGCCTCCTGAGTGCTGGTGTTAAAGGCATGTACCACCACTGCCTGGCCTTTTAAAATTATTATTATTATTAGATTTATTTATCTTATACCATGTGTGAGTGTTTCACCTACATTTGTGTCTGAGCACAGAATCTCCTGGAACTAGTTAGGGATGGCTGTGAGCCACCTTGTTGGTGCTGGGACTTGAACCCAGGGTCTCTGCAAGAGCAACCAGTGGTCTTAACCACTGAGCCATCTCTCCAGGACTCCCCTTTGTGTCTCTAACTAGTCCCCATCCTACTTTGATGTCTTTTTTGTTTGACTTGGTTTTCTGGCTTTTTGTTTGTTTTGTTTTTTTGAGACAGGGTTTCATTATATAACCCAGACTGGCTTCAAGCTCAGAGATAACTGCCTACCTCTGCCTCTCAAATACTGGTATTAAGGTGTACACCACTACACCCGACTTTTTCTTTGGGTGACCCACGGAGTTTAATTAGGGTTGTCTGCATGAGCATAGGTGAGGTTATTTCCTGGAACATGGGTGACTTAGCAATGCCTGCACTAGTAAAGGGAATACTCTTTGACCCACAGCAAGCACTAAAGACCAAGAGCTTCTCAGGGAGGGATGGGGCATCCTGAGCCCCTCCCCCATCCAGTCCCTCCACCCAGGATGGAATATTGACAGCCTCATCGTGTGCAGGCAACCACAGCTGTTTTGAGTCCGTGAGTGCGATAGCCTGGTCCCGTCTAGAAGACAGCTTTTCACCGTGCTCCTCCCCTGCTCTGGCTCTCACAGTTTTGCTACCCTGTCTTCTGAGATGTTCTCCAGGGCTCAGAGTGGGTGACGCGTAGATGCCTCTCTTAAGCGGAACCGTCAGCAGTCACTTATCCAGTTGTGAGTCTCTGTATTAACTGTCATCCTCTGCTAACACAAGCTTCTTTCAAGCCAGCTGGCGGGCAGAATTAATTTGAGCGTAAACGCGTAGGAGACAGTTTAGCCACCTCTCCGTGTAGCAAAACACCAGTAGTACAGCCTCCTTTAGAAGCCTGGCCACTGGCTTCTGACCAGGCTTACAGGGCCAGGCGCATGGTCACTCTTGAGGAGTAGACCTCAAACCCAATCAGAATGCATACAGGTATGGCCACTCTGTGCCAGTGGACACATCTTGCCTGGCACGCCAGGACTTTGGCATAGGGGAACCACAGCAGGGAAAGGCTGATGTCGACCTTTCTCCCTCAGCTGCCTGCACCGCAGCATCCTTTGACACCATGAACACCAGCCAGTAGGGGGAAGCTTCCAGCAAAGTTCCAGCTCCATTCTTCTGTGTCCTACAACCACAGTGTGTGGTGTCTTCGGCGATATGGATGCACAGTCTACTTTTGATGGGCGGGCGACCAAGAATAACGGCAGTAGCATATACTGTTTGGTGGACCTTTGACCTCACTGACCAACAACGCGCAGGGAGCTATTTCACAGCTGGCACTTAGGTTTTTCTTTCATAAACCTTTGGTTTCTGGGAAAGTTTCAGCTACGTAACAATGACCTGAGTGGGGTTTCAGTAACAGGCAGTATCTTATGAGCTGCATACTCCCCTTCTATTTTAGTCTTCTTATACATTTTCTCTTTTTCATATCAATTTTATTTTTTACTCATGCTTATGTGTGTGTGTGTGTGTGTGTGTGTGTGCATACATGCATGTGTGCAGGTGCTCACAGAGGCCACACATCAGGTCCCCAGGAGCTGGAGTTACAGGTACCTGATGTGGGTGCTGAGAATCAAACTCTGGTCCTCTGACAGTAGTGGGCACTCTCAAGCCCTAGGACATCGCTATACCTCTATTTTTTTTTTTTTTAAAGATGGTATCTCACGTAGCCCAGGCTGGCCTGGATCTCTTTCCTCCTGCTTACACCTCAGGAGTACTGAGATTACAAGTACGGACTAACACGTCCAGTGATTTGCATATACTTTGGTAGAAGAGAATGGTGTTGTTTGATTATCAGAGTGGGCAGTGATATTACGATCTATTTTGCCATTTGCCTATGGTTCTTGGACCATTACTCTTTCCCCAAGGCAGATCATAAATGTTCTAATTATGTCCTGCCTTCTTATCTTGGATCCATCCATAGTCTGGCTAGGTATGGTGGTTCACCCCTGAATTCCAGCACTCGGAAGCTTGAGGGGAACGGACACTGACTTTGAATCCCACCTAAGCTACGTGGTGAGCGAAGAAGCGGTAGAGGTAATTGTCTGACCTCTTCTGACCCTAATAATAGGTCAAAAATCCTTATTCCAGAGAGGTCCTTCCTGTACCTTTGAGAAAAGAGTGTTACACAAAGAAGCCAACACGAATCTGAACAGACCAGCCTTGCTGGGTTTCTCTGACAGTCTAATGAGTGCAGAGGAATTCAAAATACCAACCAAAAAGGTACGAGGAGCTCGAGATTACAGATAGCTGGATGCATAGAGGCTACAGGAAAGCTAAGGAAAACTCACTCATATTCCAGGAGGTAGTGTGAGCACCCCAAGTCTATGGAGGTGAAGGTCCTACTAGGGACCCTCCCAACCTTAGGCTGGGGAAGTCACATTTGTAGGTTGAAATGAAAAGGCCAGAGGAAGGAATTTCAAGACAAAAGAATAAAAACTATTGATAAGAAAGATACTGGGGCCCTGTGGTGGCGGCACACGCCTTTGATACCAGCACCAGAGGTAGGCAGATCTCTCTGAGTTTGAGGCCAGCCCGGTCTTCAGAGTGAGTTCTAAAACAGCCAAGTCTACACAGAGATACCCTGTTTTGTTTTGGTTTTTTTTGGGGGGGAGATGGGGAGGGAGAGGCTGGAACAAATATGATCAGTGTTGATTGAGACAGTGAGGGCAGACAGGTTAGTGATCTAAAGGGTTCAATGCCATATATCTAGGGACTCTATCAAGGCTGTCTGCAGAAAGGGACATGGCCTTTAATATGATGGGGTGCTTGGGAAGGGTTAATGTTTGGATTATAATGTGACTTTACTGACCCGCCAGCTCCCGGATATCAATCAGCACAGAGACCTTTTATTATTATGGATGTTCTAGGCCTTAGCTCAGGCTTGTTCCCAACTAGCTCTTATGACTTAAATGAATCCATTTATATTAATATATAGTCTGCCATGTGGCTTGTTACCTCCTGAGTACTGACACCTGCTCCTTCCTCTGCTTCTAGCTACTGAGAATCTTCCTGCTCTGAATTCTCTCCCAGAGTTCCCATCTTCACCGGATGTCCCACCTACCCTCTCCTGCATTGCTATAGGACGTCCAGCTCTTTATTAAACCAATCAAAAGGTGTTGGAGGGAGTGTTTACAGGTTCAGTGCAGCCATATGAATAACAATACCAAAGTCCTGTCTGCACTCACACACCCTCATCCCAGCCGCTGCCCCCAGATCAGTATGTGAATTATAAAAAGACAATCTTTACTTAGTGCACAATAATATTATCCCAACATTTGGTAGTTTGGCTATCCCCGCCCCCCTTGGTTCTGTGAAGGAGAACCAGGGCCATGCTTGTGCTAAGCAAGTATTCTACTTCTGGGCCACACCCCACCAGGAGCAGGATCTGCTGGGTTGGACTGGTAGCCAGTAGTAAGATCTGTCTGTGATTGCAGCAGCTTGAAGTTGGCTTTATCTGGCCCACTGACTTCCTGAGTAGGGAGGGCACAGGGCCAAAATGAGTCCAGAGGAGGCCAAATGTGGGGGGCCAGGAGAGAGGACAGAACTGGAGGGAGGAGTTGGCTGCCATTTGAAAGGAGGCCCCGCAAAGAAAACGTTTTAAAAGAGTGTTAAATCTCCATATGAAAATATTGTTTTACCGACAAAAACTGAAATTTTCCACTTCTTGACTGGGTTGGTGGCTTAGTTTCAAATGAGCCCCATAGACAGCAACTGTGAGTACATCCTGGACTTCAGGAGCCATTACTTAGTCACTTGATATCAGAGTGACGCTATACCATGGCCATGCGATTGTGGATAGGTTGTTGCTCACTTTGGAGATGGTACACTTGTGCCTTGGGATGAGCATCACGTGCAAGAGTGGATGAGTGAGCCAGGTCTGAGAAACACCAGGGCCTGGCCTCTGTGGCCTTCGGGGCCTCTGTGGCCTTCGGGGACCTTGGTCTTCCAGTGGTGTCTATGATGCTTTCCATGTGTATCTTGTCTTCTTTGCATCTGGCTGGCATCGTCTCTCTGCTCGCTCACGTCCTCCCTCCCTCCCTCCTTCCCTCCCTCCCTCTCTCCCTTGCTCAATCTCAAGTGTGCCAGATACTCTTGAATTCAGTCCCCAGCAATGAAAATATAAGTGCTGCTCTGGGGCTGGGTTCTAGCTCAGGGTCCCGCACTTGACTAGTATCCAAGAGGTTCCAAGCTCATCTCCAGCAAAACAGATACTAAACACACACACACACACACACACACACACACACACACACACACACAGAGAGAGAGAGAAGTTGTATTTTATTCACATATTAATAGACCTAATTAAAACTAGATACTAGGTTATTATGGTGCAGGAATTTCATGTTGATGACTAAAGATGTATTTTTGTCTGGCTAGATATATATTCTATTATGCTTGATAATTCAGCTCATTTGTCTCTATGTTTTAGGCAATTATACATTCACTTTTAGTTGCAGTAAACAAGGCAGTGGTCCGGTATCCATTGTGCCCAGGATCCTTGAGTCCATGATCTTCCTCTGACGTGGTTAGCTGCACTGATCATGTCAGTGTTGGCAGTGTTGTGATATTCTTTGGGCTCCTCATGGTCACATCTACCAATCATTCAACATTCAGCAGTAGAAGTGCTAATCTTAAATTACTACAACTTTAATATGACTGTGCTGATTGTCTTAGAGCCTTTTAATTGTCAACCCTGCCTTGACATTCGGAGAGACAATTAAATATTAAATGCGGGACCCAGAATCTGAATGAGCCTGTATGATCACATAAGCGTTTTTATAAGATTTCATTTGGCTTCAGGCTCCGTAATCAGTCTAGGCTGATCTGTCTGGAGCACTTTTACTTAGATTAGAGTGTTGGCCCCTCCAGCCCTGCATCTGTTGTGTTACTTCCCAGACCAGCTTCCGATAGCTTCTGCAGGAAAGAGCCCATTCTCTGTGCTAACAACCACACTCTCTTTCTTAGTTTATGTCAAAGCCATAAACTCCTTCCCTGGGAAAACAACCGTGTGAAGCTCTCCCTTTGCTAGACCTTCTCTTCTTGTTTCCCGAAGCACATTTCGTTCTCTCTCATCTGTGAAATTCAGTGTTTCAGCCAAAGGCAGTCTGCCCAGTTATCTCTCAGACACCCTGGCCGATCTCCCCTGCAGGTTTGACTCACCTGGCCCCCAGTCCTCACCTCCCAACCACTGGCTCCTTAGGACTGTTGCTGTTACCATCTGGGTGTGGATGTGGACTCTGGCTCTGCCTAGCATCCTAGACGGCTCCCTGGCCTCAGCGCAGCATCCTTTGTACCTCCTCACTCCTTGCTTCTCACTCCTTTTCTAGTGTTGATATTCCTGAAAATTTTTACCTGGGACATTTTTTAAAAATGTATTCTTTATGTGTGTGTTTGCCTGTGTGTGTGTACATTCCCACATGTGTCTGATGTCTTTGAAAGACCCACAACTTGAGAACTCCCACGTTCTGACTCAGGAAAGGCGACACCCCAAATCACTCACGAGAAACTGTCTTGATTAAATCACACAAGGCTTTATTTGGGGAAAGCCAGAGCTCTGGGGACGACCCTGGAAGTGGATAGAGGAGTTGACCCCTGAGGGAAAAAAAGGACCCGGTTTTTATGGTCCCTCGAGGGCTCTGGAGAGGAGGAGGAGGAGGAGTAGGGGATTTTCCCGATTTAACAATATCTATTCTTTCTAAAGAAAAAAATGGGTACAAAAGAAAATGTCATGGATACAAAGAAGATGGAATGGGTACACAGAAGATTGTCATGCTCAGGTACACAGGTACAGAAGTGAAATTTACCACAAACACTTGGCAGTAAGCTGTATCTCAATCCATCAACCAAACCACAAACACTTGGCAGTGAGCTATATCAGATGGAAAATACATGCATTCAAAGAACAGTAGGGGAAAGCACACAGATTCAAGAAATGTTCAGTCTATTATGTTCAGCTATGTAAAGGCTTTCTGCTAATAGTGAAATCTCTTTTCCCAGTTTCAGGGTCTTTGTGACCTGTTATATTTTTCTCAGGATCTTTCATCTTCAGAGGTCAGAAGAGAACTGGAGCTGTAGTTACTTATGGATGGTTGTGAGCCACCACTTGGGTGCTGGAAACTGAACTTGGTCCTCTGTAAGAACAGCAAATGCTGCTGGGTCATCATAACTTTGATTTAAAAACAAATATTTTCCTCTCTCTGTATGACATAGGTCTATGAGAAAGTACAGATACACATGTACATGTGTGCGTGCAGAGAACAAATTTTGGGGGTTGGTTCTATGGACTGTGAGTTCTACAGATTAAAATCAAGTCATCAGGCTTCAGAAGTAAGTGCTTCTATCCACTGAGCCAGCACCTGAGCACACACATACATACTCCTTTGATCACACATACACACACACACACACACACACACACATACACAGAGAAAAAATGAGTTAGTCATCTTTCTGTCGCTATAGCAAATGTCTGAAGTAATCAATCTACAAAGAAAAAAGTTTAGTTGGGGCCACTGTTTTGGAGATTTCAATCTTTTTATTTTATTTTATTTTTTATTTTTCGAGACAGGGTTTCTCTGTGTAGCTCTGGCTGTCCTGGAACTCACTCTGTAGACCAGGATGGCCTCGAACTCAGAAATCCATCTGCCTCTGCCTCCCGAGTGCTGGGACTAAAGGCCACCACGCCCGGCTATTGTCAGTCTTACTACTTGGGATGTGTGGCAAGGCAGTAGTATATCATGGTGGCATCTCACGTCAGCTGGGCATGGTGACGCACACCTGTAATCCCAGCACTTAAGAGGTGGAGGCAGCAGGGTCAGGTACAAGTCCAGCCTGTTACATAGTGGGTTTGACACCATCGGGGGCGATATCCTGAAAGCACAGAGCAAACAGGCAGGCAACCCATGTGAGAAGAGTGATATGGGGCTGACCTGTCATTTCTGAGATCACTTTACATCCTCTGAAGGAGTAGCCAGAAACAGAGGTACACACTCATAATCCCTGTTCTGGGGAGACAGAGGCAGGAGGATTTCTGCAGGTTTGATGCTAGTGTGGGCTGTAGAGTAAGCGCTAAGTGCTAGGAATACATAGAATTCTGTTTTGTTTTTTTGGTTTTTCAAGACAGGGTTTTTCTGTATAGCCCTGGCTGTCCTGGAACTCACTTTGTAGACCAGGCTGGCCTCGAATTCAGAAACCTGCCTGCTTCTGCCTCCCAAGTGCTAGGATTAAAGGCGTGTGCCACCACGCCCGGCTATTTTTTTTAAGATTTATTTATTTAATGTATATGACTACACACTGTAGCTATACACAAGCTTGCTCAGTTCCTGCTCACTCCGACCCAAAGATTTATTTATTATTATATATAAGTACTCTGTAGCTGTCTTCAGACACACCGGAAGAGGGCGACAGATCTCATTATGGATGGTTGTGAGCCACCATGTGGTTGCTGGGATTTGAATTCAGGACCTTCAGAAGAGCAGTCAGTGCTCTTACCCGCTGAACCATCTCACCAGCCCCCTGTTTTGTTTTTTAAAGACACAGGATGATAGAGTACAAGGGCCCAGCATATGTACCTCTCATTACCCTGCCCTGACAGCCCTCTGAAAGTAAGACACCAGGAAGAATGGCAGAATCCTCAAGATAGAATGATCTTGGCGGCTCCAGGTCCTGGAATGGTTCTCAACCTGTGGGTAGTTACCACCTTGACAAACCTCTATCTCCAAAACTAGTTCCCTTACGATTTGTAGCAGTAGCAAATTGACAGTTATAAAGTAGCAACAAAAATAAATTTGTGGTGTGTGTGTGGGGGGTGAGGGTCACCACATCAGGAGGAAGTGTATTAAAGGGTCGCAGCATTAGGAAGGTTAAAAAGCACAGCTCTGGGGTAATAGGTGTTAGGATGAAGTCAGACCTCCCATTTCCTCTGGGAGGTCTGCTTATCCTCAACACCTACTGAGCATCATCCACTGCCAGCAACCCCACACGCTGCCAACACACACACACACACACACACACACACACACACACACACACACTGTGTATGCGGCATATGGGTGAAGGAATCAAACTGGGAGTAAAAGCAACTTCCTTTCTTCATAGCTTAGCCAGATGACAATGTCCTGTTTCAATAGGGACTTCCAGGACTGGGGTGTGGTTCAGTGATAGAGTTCTTGCCTGGCGTGTAGCAGGCCATGAATTCCATCCCTGTACTTCAGAACAATACCACAAACCTTGTCAAACCTGACTTTTTCACTCGGCATCTTACTGTTTCCCTAGGAATGAAATCGCAGCATCCACCTCTGTTGACAGGGTGTGAAACTGTCATTCTCTCTTAAGAAGGCTTTAGTGGGATTTACTGCCTGCAGAGGGCGTAGGGAGTCGGAGAGCAATGCCCTCTAATTTTCCCTCTCCAGGGCCAAACTAAATTCCAGAAAACCACATACAGTAGGGATTTTTGTTTTCCTTCTTCCATCTCCAGTCCCGGGGCCGGCAGAGCTCAAAGAGCAGTCTGTTCTGGGGAGAAGCCGGAGTCTGCCTCTCTCCCAAACCAGCCCTGATCACATCCCAATCAGCCGGTCCCAAGATAACATGGCTGAGAAACCCTAAACCAGCATCAGTGCCCAGCATCTCTGTCTGAAAATCGAGAGCCGCCGCTGAGATGCCACAGTGATTGCGTGTTAAGTGGCACGACTGGGCTCTTTTACTGGGTTTACAGCCTGGACCAGTGGACCTAGACAAAGAAAGTTTTCAGAAAGTCTGTCCAGGGCTTGAGCGCTGGTGCTGTTTTGTGGCACTCGGCGCATGTCCTGGGCTTTAGGACCATTGTTCTTCCCCTGCAAAGCAGAAGGTAGGTTAACATATCCTTGAGGGAGCCATTTGTTCAAGGTGCCTACAGGAACCCTGGCAGATGAGTGAGTGCAATTGTGCAGGTCAGTAAAAGAGAAGCAGAAATGGGGTATGGTTGTATTTTCTTCCTTCTTCGTTTTCTTTTTGCCCATTCTGAAGTTTGAGTTCAGAGCTTTGAGTGTTAGTTAGGCAAGTGTTCCGCCCCCAAGCTACGGTTTCAGTCTGGACCATTTCTGCTTTACTAGAAGACATCCTTAGATGGGTGGACTGTGGAAGAGACAGGGACTCATATAACACAGATTTAGTGTAGTCTCCTTTATTACAGAGTGTTTATTGATGCCAGGCAGAGTTGGCATGGGTCTTTAATTACAGCAGAAGCAGACAGATCTCTGAGTTTGAGGCCAGGCTGATCTACGGAGTGAGTTCCAGGACAGCTAGGGTTGTCTGTCTGGAGAAAATTAAAAAGAAAAAAAAATGTTGAATGATTTCTCAGCTGGATGCTACAGAGTCATGCAGATCACAGGAAGTAGAAACCACAGTCAGAAGCCAGCATGGTGGCCCATGCCCATAACCCCGGCACTTGGAAAGCTGAGGCAGGAGGATTGAGGAGCATTAAACTCCTGAGCTGGGGCTAAGAGAAAGATCTTGTCTCAAACTAAACAAAACTAAAACAGAATAAACGAAAGTCGTGCTCAGGTCTAAAAGCTTAGATCAGAGACAAAATATTTGCCTAGTATATGTGAGGATCCTTAAAGAGTTTTTTGTTGAGCTGGGTGTGGTGGCACACGCCTTTAATCCCAGCACTAGGGAGGCAGAGGCAGGCGGATTTCTAAGTTCGAGGCCAGCCTGGTCTACAGAGTGAGTTCCAGGACAGCCAGGGCTATGCAGAGAAACCCTGTCTCGAAAAAACAAACAAACAAACAAACAAACAAACAAACAAGAGTTTTTTTGTTTGTTTTTGCTTTTTTTTGTTGTTGTTGTTCTTTTCTCTTCAAGATAAAAGAAGAAATAGGAGCTGGCAGTGGTGGCGCACACCTGTAATCCCAGCAGCACTTGGGAGGCAGAGGCAGGCAGATCTCTGAGTGTGAGACCAGCAAGGTCTATAGAGCAAGTTCCAGGGCAGCCAAAGCTATACAAAGACACCCTGTCTTGGAAAGAAGAATGTGAGAGAGTGAGAGAGAGAGAGAGAGAGAGAGAGAAGAAGAAGAAGAAGAAGAAGGAAGAAGAAGAAGAAGAAGAAGAAGAAGAAGAAGAAGAAGAAGAAGAAGAAGAAGAAGAAGAAGAAGAAGAGAAGAAGAGAAGAAGAAAAACAAAACCCCTAAAAGAATAGGGACAGGGAACAAGACCAGAGGCCCAGCACCCAGCAGCCTATTCTGAAAATAAATGCTGGGAACATCCTCAGAGATGCAGAAGGTGGTGCCAGAGAGCTGAAGTGTATAGAAGAGCTGCTTCTGGGTCCTTGGTCTGTGCTGCTCCCTGAGGTGCAAACTCCTGTGTATGTGCAAATTTACAAGAACCACGCCTGTGAAATATGTCCTTGCAGGACAAGAAGAAAATGCCAAGTCCTCATTGGTGGCCAGCGACCCCAGAGAGGAATGTTGAACCACAGAGTGGGTAGACATGAATTGGGCACCGGCAAGATTCTGCTTAGAGTAATGACTTGCCACATCTTAGTTTTTAGCTTCAGGATTCCCTGCCATCTCTAGTATCAGATGGCAGGATGTAAACAGGAGAGTGTCTTTCTGAAGGAAGGTAAGAGTGTCTTTCAAGTAGGGCTTAGAACTGCCCCCACTTGGCAGCCATGCACATATGCCAGGATGAAACCCAGGGCTTCAGGCATTTAGGTAAGTGCTCACACTGAGAGTTACCTGCAGCTCCTGGAGTGGGGTTAATGACAGAGAAACAGGAAGAGCTCCAAGGGAAGCTCATTTGACTCTTGTTTCAACAACAACTAAATAGAATCCAGGAGGTTTTTTTTGTTTTTGTTTTGTTTTTGTTTTTTCCTGCCCTAGGTGATAAGCTAAACTTTCAACTGTAGTAAAAATAAATAAAATAAATAAATAAAAATAAAGAGAAATCAAAATGACTTTTCTGGGACCCGGAGAGATGGCTCAGTGGTTAAGAGCACTGACTGCTCTTCCAGAGGTACTGAGTTCAATTCCCAGCAACCACACATGGTGGTGCATAACCATCTGTAATGGAGTCCAATGCCCCTGTCTGAAGACAGCAACAGTGTGTGTGTGTGTGTGTGTGTGTGTGTGTGTGTGTGTGTGTGTGAGACAAATAAATAAAATCTTAAAAAAAAAAAAAACTGGGCTGGTGAGATGGCTCAGCGGGTAAGAGCACCCGACTGCTCTTCCGAAGGTGATGAGTTCAAATCCTAGCAACCACATGGTGGCTTACAACCACCTGTAACAAGATCTGACGCCCTCCTCTGGTGCGTCTGAAGTCAGCTACAGCATACTTATGAAGAATAATAATAAGAAATGAATCCTTGGACTGGAGAGACCAACCGGAGAGAGCAAGGCTGTCCAGAGCGAGCAGAGCAGAACGGGGATGGTCGGAACGAGTGGGTGAGTGGGGCTTGCCGGAGCGAGCGGAGCCGGCAGGAGCGAGCGAGGTCGAGCGGAGCGAGTGGGGTTGACTGGAACAAGGGGGAAAAAAAACCTCTTGGTTTCAATACCCTATAAAAGATAGGGGGAGGGAGAAGACAGGAGAAGAAGGAAGAAACGTGCTTTTCCCTATGAACTTCCTAGCAACAAAGCAAACTTCAGCGGAGAAAAATAATTGATATTATTCTGTTGAAAAACCTGAGCAAATAAGACTGTATTTCTCTACCCCTCCCCCCTAAATGTCCTGGGGCATCCCTTACACTGATAGAAGGCAGAGAGAGGCTGTGATGATTTGAAGGCAGGTGCTGGGATGCGGCTCAGTGGCCAGGATGCTGTCCTAGCAGGCATGAAGCTCCAAGCAGCACATAAAACGGCCATGGTGGCATAATTGGGTCAAACTTGGTCAACTGAAGGAGAAACTGTGGGCATGTAGCTGAATGGTAAAATCCCTGTCATGTGTAAGGCTCTGAGTTTGATCTGTGGTGCACAGGCAAGGCCGCCAGTGGCTGAGTCAGGAAGCTCTTCAGCCAGCCTGTTACATACAAAATACAAAGCATAAAGTGGGCACAGTGGTACATACCCGTAATCTTAGTACTTGGGAGGTGAAGGCAGAAGGATCAAATGGTCAGGGTCACCCTGGTGTAGAAAGGGAGTGTGGAGACAGTTTGGGCTACATGAAATCCTGTCTAAAAAATGATGAGTGTGTAAGGTACAGTGTCACTTTGAAATGAGAGAGGAAGTATGTCCCAGCAGTGGGCTGCCCAGTGAAGCACATACTTCTGCTCTGGGGAGACCCACTTACCGTTCCCTGAATACTGTGCCAAAAACTGGGGCAGGGGTTATGATAAAGTCATGGTCTCTTAGTATGTGAATTCCTGAGGAGTTTCTCTAGCCCACACACTTTATTTTGACCCAAGAATAAGATTACCATCCCTTCTCTCTTCTTTTGTTCTTATTGTTTTTAGTATGTACTTATGTACTTCCTGTTGTTGTTTTAAAGATTTATTTATTTATTTAATGTATGTGAGTACACTGTCGTTGTCTTCAGACACACCGGAAGAGGGCATTGGATTCCATTACAGATGGTTGTGAGCCACCATGTGGTGGCTGGGAATTGAACTCAGGACTTCCAGAAGAGCAGCCAGTGCTCTTAACAGCTGAGCCATCTCTCCAGCCCCCGTTGTTTGTTTTTAAGACAGGGTCTCACTATGTAGTCCTGGATGGCTTGGAACTCACTAAGTAGACTAGATTGGCTTTGAACTCACAGAGTTCTGCCTGTCTCTGCCTCCAGAGAGTTAAGATTAAAAGCAAAACTGCCCATCATGCTCAAACATCCTTTTTTTCTTTATGGATTAATCTTGAACTTTATTTTTAGCATTGGGGATTGAATTGTGGATCCTATGGCTACTACCTGCTAGGCAAATCTTCTCTCTTCAGTTTTTCTTTTTTTTTGTCATTAAAAAGGGGGGAGGGCTGGTGAGATGGCTCAGTGGTTAAGAGCGCCAACTGCTCTTCCAAAGGTCCTGAGTTCAAATCCCAGCAACCACATGGGGGCTCACAACCATCCATAACAAAATCTGATGCTCTCTTCTGGAGTGTCTGAAGACACACTACAGTGTACTTACATATAATAATAATAAAAAAAAAAGAGTTAGGATATTGCTAAGTTTGCTGAGGCTGCCTTTGAACTCAGTCAGTAGCCCAGACAGGTCTTGAACTCGAGATTCTTCTGTCGTAGCTTCCTTCCTATCTGGTATCACAGGCCTGCACCATTAGCCTTGTTAATCCTGCACATACTCCTCCATGGAAATGGTAAGTAGCCATCACTTTTCCTGACTAGTATGACAAACTGTGTAAGGTCACAGATACAGGGCTTTGGCAGAGCTCCTGCTTTTTACTTCATCATCCAGATGGAAGGGCCTGACCATACTGGAAAGGAAGAGAAGTGGCCAAGGAGGGTTCAGTTCTAGTGCTGTGATGTGCACACATAGTGTCATCTAGTGGGGAAGCTAGGCAGGCGGATCATTTGAGTCCAGCCTGGCATACTGAGACCCTGCTGCAAACAGCAACTACAAGAGCAATCAATTCAGTAAGGGTTCCTGCCTCCTCCTGGGAACGACTCCAGAGAAGCAAACTCTGTAGAATTATCCGTAGATAAAGGATTCAGGGAAACACGGACAGAAATCAAAATGTCTGCACTAAAGAACTGACAGGTGGTACTGCTGGGGGAGGCCGGGGCGAGAAAGGATGAGAAGCAGAACGTGTCTGAATGAGTTGCAGATGTGCTGCGAGAGCGCTCAGAGTTTCCAGGTGAATTTGTTTCTACAGGGGAACTTCCAGGAAAGCAGCATGAAAGGAGAGGAAAGGCACTGGATCTCAGGGCTCGGGATGCGGCTCAGGGTAAAACATTTGCCAAGTCCTGGGTTCTGTCCCCAGAACGACAAAAACAAACAAACAAAACAAAACAAAACAAAAAAACCTCCTGAGTTAGAGTCTCATGTACAATACATATGGAAGAGCCCCCTGGTTTGATCCTCATCTCTAGTACTGGGGGAAAAAATCTTGCTTAAGACTCATGGGTTAAAAAGAGAAAAGAAAAGAAAAGAAAAGAACAGAAAAGAAAAGAAAAGAAAAGAAAGATTCATGGATTACCTTTACAACATTTAATATTTAATATCTCTGAACCCATTTCTCTTATCTGCAAAAATGAATCAGTGAAACCTACTGCCTCTGTATAAATGACTCGTGTGAGCCGAGAGAACAAAAATCAAGCTTTGCCAAGATGAATAGCAAAGTCACTCACTTACTTACTTACTTACTTACTTACTTTGTGTGATGGGGATTTGAGACAGGCTCTTTTATATAGCCCAGGCTGGCTTCAAATTCACTATGTAGCCTAGGATGACTTTAAATTTCTGGTCCTCCTGCCTCCATTCCTAGAGTGCTGGAGTTTCAGGTGAGTTTGTGTGGTCCTGGGGTCTGAACCTAGGCCTTTGTGAAGGCTAGGTTAGCATTCTACCAACAGAGCTACAACTCTAGCTTAGTGTTTCTCCATGTAGTAGAATAATAATTGCTCTTCAGGGGCTGGAGAGATGGCTCTGTGGTTAAGAGTACTGGTTGTTCTTCCAGGGGACCTCAGTTTAATTCCCAACATCTGCATGGTGGGTAACAACTGTCTGTAATTCCATATTGCTCTCTTCTGAGGTACACACAAGGTATATATACATGCAGACAAAAACTTTCATATACATAAAGTAAAATAAGTCTAAAAGATATCTATTTTTTAAAAAATTGTTCTACATAGAACATTGCTTCTCTATGAATCTTTTTATTCCTTTTTTAAAAGAATTAATGTTCTAGGACTGGAGAGATGGCTCAGAGGTTAAGAGCCCTGGCTGCTTTTCCAGAGATCCTGGGTTCAATTCCCAGCAACCACATGGTGGCTCACAAACATCTGTAATGAAATCTGGTGCCCTCTTCTGGCAAGCAGGCATACATGCAGGCAGACTACTGTCTGCGTAATAAATAAATAGATCTTTTTTAAAAAAATACTTTTTTAGAGTTTGGTATACCAAATGATGAGTTTTCTTATGGTAGTTTTACACACATGTGCGTGCATGCGCACACTCGCACTTGCATACTTCATTATGTTCTTGTTCAGCCCTCTCCCACACAGCCTTTTCATCCCTTCTTACCCCTCTGTTACCGACGGCCTTCCTCCCTTAGGTTCCTTCTGTTTTCATGTAATGCGTATTCTATCAGCTTCTTTCCCCTCTTCCTCTTCTCTTAAGGATTTTTTTGAGATGGGGGTGGGGGGAAGTGTATACATGTGGCTGCACTCACCTGCACTGGGAACCAAAACCAAGGCTTTGTGTATGCTAAACATGTCTCCTGCAACAACAACAATACATTCAATATATTAGCTTGTATATATGGGTCAACATGAATATTTCAGTCCATCAACTGGACTCTGGAGTTCAGTTGATCAGGAAAGAAATTTGAATGCCAAAATTTGTGATAACACCAGAAGCCAAAAAAGGAATATAGAGGTTAGGGTGCAAACTAACGGTAGAGCCGGAACACGGGGCTAAAGTGCAGCTCAGTCGTATAGCTTGTGTTCATCAAGCACAAGACCTGAGCCCAGTCCTTAGCAAGGAAGCAAAGCCAAGCTGGAGTGAGACAGGTGGGCGCAGGGCTGAGAGACAGAGACGCAAGGTGATCTCGTTCTTCCTCTGAATCTCTTGGCAACTTACTGCTGGGCCCAGAAATTTGACCGTTCAAGTGTCTGATTTCTTTTTCTATGAAACATCTTTTCTCCTCAATGAGACGCCATGCTCCCTGCTTCCTATCTCTCCCAGTTCCCACATACAGGCACTTCAAGCATTTGGTGAGCGAAATGATTGCCAGCTTTCAGGAGACAAGCATAGTAGAGAACTGGCTACCGCCCATTTCCATGACAAAATGCTACGAGTGACTCAGCCTAATAATACTCAACCGTGTTGCTACCCAGTAAAACCGGAGAGACTTTACCGGGGTCCCGGTCCCTCCCCTCCAGATTCAGCCCAACTTGAACATGCCACCCTCCCGCCTTGGACTTTAGGAAAACAAACAAATAAACATAATTATCCAAAGTTTCTGTATGTGTGGCTTTAGAATAGCACCCAGAGTTCCTGGAGACTTCTGTTGGAGAACTGCATTCACCTTCCACAGAACTGGTGAGGAAAACAGACTTAGTCCTCATACAACATTTGCATGTTATGTGCTTGATTTTAATATGTCCGGGAACACACTGGGTCCTTCCACTTTTGCTCTTCTGTTTTTTTTCTTCTTCTCTTTCTTTCTTTCTTTTTTGTGGGAGGGAGGGGTTGCATTTTTATGTGTCTTAGGCCACCTCAAATTCAATCATGTAGCTGACTGAAGTTCAGGTCCTCCTTGCTCTTATCCCTGGGATCACAGGTATGTGTCACCAGGTCCAGCTCTCTCCACATTCTTCTGAGAGTGGAAAATTGAGCCTCTCCCACCTGCTGGGCCACCTCTGACAATGCACTCAGCCCTTCTGGGTTTTAAGCTATCTCATTTAAATCAGATAATACTGCTTTCTCTGCCTAAAGTCAGAGCATTGGAATGTGGAGTATCTGAAGGACTCTTTCAACCCTGAGCAACTTTTCTCTCTCCTGTCTCTCTGTGTTTTAAAGGTATTTTTTAAACTTAATTTATTTTTTATTTTTAGCGCATTGGTGTTTTGCCTGCATGTATGTCTGTATGGGGGTTTTGGATCCTCTAGAACTGGAGTTACAGACAGCTGTGAGCTGCCGTGTGGGTGCTGGGAAATACTTCTGGAAGAGCAACCAATGCTCTTAGCTATCTCTCCAGCACTTTTAAAAGATATTTTAATAAAGGCTTAAGCATGGGAGTTGGGAGAAAAGAAGGGACTCAGAAGGAAGTAGTGCATATCCAACTGTGGTACGGGCAACTTTGGTACCAGAGACTTAAGGAAGAGGTGCCTCTCCTTTTCATTTTTTTCTTTCTTTTTAAAATATTTTATTTCTCTCCTAGCACTCGGGAGGCAGAGGCAGGCGGATTTCTGAGTTCGAGGCCAGCCTGGTCTACAGAGTTAGTTCCAGGACAGCCAGGACTATACAGAGAAACCCTGTCTCAAAAAACCAAAAAAAAAAAAAAAATTATTTCTCAAGTGTACATGTGTGCCTCTTTGTGTGGGTATATTCATGTTGAGTGGAGGAGCCTGGAGCAGAAGCTAGAAGAAGAAGTTGGAATTAATGGGTTTTGAGAACCCAGCTCAGGTCCTGAGGAAGAGCATCACACACTCTTTCTCTTTTCTTTTTTTGAGATTTATTTTTTTATTTGTTTGTTTGTTTATTTATTTATTTATTTATTGTTTTTCAAGACAGGGTTTCTCTTTATAGCCCTGGCTGTTCTGGAGCTCACTTTGTAGTCCAAGCTGGCCTCGAACTCAGAAATCTGCCTGCCTTTTGCCTCCCAAGTGCTGGGATTAAAGGCGTGCACAACCACGCCCGGCCAAGATTTATTTGTTTATGCGTATGTATACTGTAACTGTCTTCAGACACACCAGAAGAGGGCATCAGATCCCATTTCAGATGGCCGTGGGCCACCATGTGGTTGCTGGGAATTGAACTCAGGACCCCTGGAAGAAGCTTAACCCCTGAGCCATCTCATCTCTCTCTCTCTCTCTCTCTCTTTTTTTTTTTTTGGTGTTTTGAGACAGGGTTTCTCTGTATAGCCTTGGCTGTCCTGGAACTCACTCTGTATACTGAACTGCCTCTGTAGAAATCTGCCTGCCTCTGCCTCCTGAGTGCTGGGATTAAACGCGTGCGCCACCACACCTGGCTCCAGACCATGCACTCTTAACAGATGAGCCATCTCTACAGCTTCGACAGACCCTCTTTTCATTTCCTTAGTTCTTTCATGGTTCTGGGCTGGAACACAGGGCCTCCCGAATCCTAAGCATTTGGTCTGCTCTTGAGTTGCCCCTCCATTTTTTTTTTTTAATCTCCAATAATCTTTCACCAAAAACACCTAAAATTTGAGAAAGGCTTTTAAAATTTTTTAAAATTTGTAAAGGCTTCCCTGGTGCCTTTCAGTTGTAGTTGCGCTAGGAAAGAACGGTATTCAAATTTGACTTGGAAGACAGTTGTTTTTTGTTTTTTTGTTTTGTTTTGTTTTGTTTTTTGTTTTTTTTTTTCGAGACAGGGTTTCTCTGTATAGCCCTGGCTGTCCTGGAACTCACTTTATAGACCAGGCTGGCCTCAAACTCAGAAATCCGCCTGCCTCTGCCTCCCAAGTGCTGGGATTAAAGGCGTGCGCCACCACGCCCGGCTTGGAAGACAGTTTTAAGATTGGATGAAGTGTCTGTCCATTGTGATTAGGGTCATTCTAGGTAGAGAAAGGCTCTGAGGCCAAAGTCAAGGAGGTCACTTAAAAAAATGTGTCTCAGTCCCACCGCAAGCTTCGGAGGAGCGCCTTTGAATATCTTGACGGTGACTGGGTTTCCTTGGGTCATAGAGTCCATGTCTTAATTCGCATCTTCTTTCAGTCCCATATCCCTCATCACACACCCCACACATCCTCCCACATAACCCCAAGCGGGTGAGTACGCCAGGGACCAGCTCTCTGGCCCCACCTCTCCCCTTCCCTCATTCTCTAGGGGGAGGAGCCCACCTGCGCCTGGGGGCGGGGTCAAGGCATGGGCGGGACAGGTAGGGTGTAAGGTAATGCTCGGAGCTAAGAGAACGCGCCCGAACTGCAGCAAGCAAGCACAGGGGCCGGCGGGCAACTAGGAGAGCCTCCTGGGCAGAGCGTTGGAGTGAGAAAGAAGAGTGGGAGGGAGGTGGCGGGCCTGCGACGAGGAGAGGCGTGGAGCGGACACTTGGGGAGGAGGAGCCCGGCTCCGCGGCCGGAGAACGACCTGCGAGGCACCCGCGCAGCCCAGGATCACCCCAGCGCGCCGAGCATGAGAGGGCGGCCGGCTGGAGAGCGACCCGGGGAGACTGGCTGTGCGCCGCGCTGAGCGGCGGAGCCGGGCCGGGGCGACGGGTGGGTAGCCGGTGCTGGGGCGGCCGGCCGGGCGAAGCGCCATGGGGAGCCCCCGCGCCGCGTTGCTGATGCTGCTCCTGCGCCCGATCAAGCTGCTGAGGAGGCGCTTCCGGCTGCTGCTGCTGCTCGCCGTGGTATCGGTGGGACTCTGGACTCTGTATCTGGAGCTGGTGGCGTCGGCCCAGGCCGGCGGGAACCCCCTGAACCACAGTAAGTAGCGCCGGGGGGCGAGGAGGTGGCGGAGGTGGGCGGGCGCTCCGGGCGGGGACCCGCCTCTCCGAGCAGATTCCAGGTGCCGGCGCCGCCCCGCGCTTTCCTGGGGACCCGGGCTTGTCGAGGCCACGGTGGGTCGCTGATCCTGGGATCAGCTGGACCCAGGGCAGAGTGGAGCCGGGTCGCTCTCGGGACATCCGGAGCGCTGGTGGAGGATTGGGGCGCCTTCCACCGTGCGGGAGCCACAGCCTCGCGGACAGAGAAACGCGCTGTTTGCGAGCGCGGGCTCCGGGACTGCGGCGCACTCGGCCACACGCTGCGGTCGGAGCCTCCCCAACTTTGCCCTCGGCTTGCTGGAGTGGTTGGCTCGCTGTTTCCCCTCCAGCCGAGCTTTCGGGGGTTCCTTTTCACATAGTGCCTCCGAGAGAGACGCCTGGCCTTCCCGCCTTGCGTGCGCCTCTGTTTCCAAGAGTCCCACCTCCTGAATGCGTGGTTCTCTGCTGGTCCAGACTGCCTCCTCCAGTGTTTTCACACTCTCCGCAATACCCACAGATCTAACAAACTCCCCAGACCCCGCCCAAGACGACCCTGCCATGAGTAAATTCCTACTTGTATTTTTATCTCGTCATAGCACTGAAGTTTCTGCTTAGGAAAACGGGAGGAAATGGCCTATCTCCTCTTCAATGGATATGATTATTATCCACAGTGACTTTCAGTATACTTTTGATAGGCTTAATAAAATTAAAAGTCATCTAGTAGCCAGAAAGGAGTGAAGAAGTTTCCAGAAGGGTCAGATGCTCTTCTCCAGCCTTGAGGGGGGCGCGCGGGGGGGGGGTGTTCTACTTCATCTTCTCACTGGGTTTCACTTTTCTGATTTTAAGAAACTCAAAGACTACCGTCTTGGTAGAAATTTTGGCCAACAGTTTTTCTCTTAGCTGGATGTGATGGTTTGTCCTTTGTGGTTTAGAAGAAGAAACTATTGTCCCAGTCAGTAACTAAGCAGGATTGGTTTGGAGATGTATTCTTCTACCTCTCTGTGGCTGTGGACATAATTCTGGCTGTGAACTAGAAGCCGCTGTCACAAGGGCTCAAGCTATGGCTGTAGCTAGAGGTCAAGAGGCAAGAGGAATCTGACCTACATGGTCTCCAGGGTCCCTCTCAGTTGGGCTGTGGAGATTGTATGGCCTCTGACACTTGAACATTTCCAACGTGAGAGAGCCCGTACTTGGGGAAGACAGAGGACAGTTGCACTCAGCCACAAGCATGTAGTCTTACAAAGAAGTCCTACTTGCCTTGACCTGACTCTCCCTCCTCAGGTTTTGTTGCAGGTGGCTGAACTTTCTTGGAGTGTGTAAAGGTGGGAGGCGTGGATTCATCTTCCTTGGAAGGCCCTTTGCCAGCATGGTTAGTCTACATAAATTAGACAGGGCAGCAGTGGCTTTGTGATCCTAAAGTCAGAGGTTGCCTTTGCTCCTTTTTGCCTGTCCTCTGCCGCAGGTGTGACGAGGTCTCTTCTGAGACCAGGTCCAGGTGACCATAATAATAATAATAAGCTGCGCTCTGGCTCTGGGTCTCTGGATCCTGCTGCCTTCCTCATACCAGACTTGTGGCCTTTTAAAGTTTTTATTTAAAAAATTATTTCTTTTTCCAAACCGACCCTTCTCCAAAAATGTGTTCCCAGCGTCTTATTCCAAAATTGACTTAGTGTTCCTTGCGGTTTCTTTCTTTCTTTTTGAGACAGCCACTCACTCTGTCTCCCAGGCTGCAGCAACTTGCAGGCTGGGCTTGATTTCAAAATCTTCCTTCCTCAGTCTCCTGAGTGCGGGAGGATTATGGGGAATGCCACACATAGCCTGTCTTCCTTGTGATATCTGTCTGTCTCTCTCTCACTCTCTGGTTTTTCAAGACAGGGTTTTTTTGTGTACACTTGCCTGTCCTGGGACTCACCCCATAGACCAGGCTGGACTTGAACTAAGAGATCCACCTGCCTTTGCCTCTAAAGTGCTGGGATTAACAGTGCGCGCCATCATGCCCAGTTTTGCTTGTGATATCTAGCAAGAGCCTAAAGATCACTGAGGATCACAGTTTCCTCTTCTTAGATTCCTAGGATCCTGAGGTCCACCCACTGGGAAATGTGTCCTGATCCAGCCTTGATTTTCTTATGGGGTGGGATTTAGAGTGTGGCTGTATTTGTTCCCATTCTTCTCTTCTCTTCTCTTCTCTTCTCTTCTCTTCTCTTCTCTTCTCTTCTCTTCTCTTCTCGGCTTTTTTTTTAAGGACAAGGTTTTTCTGTTTATTTCTGGCTATCCTGGAACTCTGTTTTCCAGGCTGGCCATGAGCTCAGAGATCTGCCTGCTTCTGTCTCCGAGTGCCTGTGCCACCCTCACCTGGCTCTGTTCTTTTTTTTTTTTTTTTTTTTGTCTTTAAGAAGCTCAGGTGTTTTGAGTTAAAATTCCCTCTTGTGCTGAGTCAGAGCTAGTCCTCAGGGGAGGGAGGATGGAATTAGGAATAGAGAAGTAGGAAGGGGATTGTAGTGTTCCCTAGTCCACACCCTGCATACTAGCTGTGCCAGAGTCATAAAGCTGTCCCCTCCACCCCCACAAGGACTGTACCCTGGCCTTGACCACAGCCACCAGAACCCCAGCTTGGCCCTGTTTCCCAGTGAGCCACTGTGCCACTTTCTAGCAATCTCTGCCAACTCAGTCCACTACCCGCCTTCCTGTCATCTGTGGGGCTGGCTTCCATTGCCCAGAACCTGTCATTTGCTTGTTCCCATGTGAGGGTATATCGGTTTAGCACTGCAAAAGTGTATAGAGAATGGCAGTCACAAACTCTAGGGTGGCAAAGTAATGACAGGGGAGTACACTTCCTGCTCCATCTTCACAAAATAACCTAGTAGTTTAAGATATGGATGGTGTGCAATTTGGACTCCATATGCAGAGAAAGATACAACCACAATTGGGATCCCTTTAGAGGAAAACAACTATAATCATTAACAAATAGAAAAGGGTCTCTTGGCTGAAACAGTTACAGCCATTCACTCCGTTGTCTGTTTAACACATGGCTCAAGCAAATGCACTGTGCTAGATCATTTTATTAATCAATTCATTTATTACTTTTCCAGACAGGGTTTCTCCATGTCACCCAGAACTAGCTCTGTAGACCAGGCTGGCCTTGAATTAACTGAGATTCACCTACCTTTATCTCTTGAATGTTGGGGTTAAAAGTGTGTGCCACCACTGCCTGGTTATTTAGATATTATGGCCAAGATATGGTGTCTTAGTTAGGATTACCATTGTTAGGATGAAATATCATGACCATAAGTAAATTGGGGAGGAAAGGGTTTTTATTTGGCTTATACTTCTACGTCAATCACTAATTAAGAAAATGCCCTGGGGCTGGTGAGATGGCTCAGCAGGTAAGAGCACCTGACTGCTCTTCCGAAGGTGATAAGTTCAAATCCCAGCATCCATATGGTGGCTCACAACCATCCGTAACGAGATCTGGCACCCTCTTCTGGAGTGTCTGAAGACAGCTACAGTGTACTTACATATAATAAATAAAATAAATCTTAAAAAAAAAAAAAAAAGAAAATGCCCTATCAGCTTGCCTACTTCTAATCTTATAGAGGCATTTTCTCAGTTGAGGATTCCTCTCTGATGACTACAGCCTGTGTCCTCATTGACAAAATACTAGCCAGTGTGTGTGTGTATATATATATATATATATATATATATATATATAATTTTTCTATATCTTTCTTTCTAGGAGTAAAACAAGGTGGTTATGTGAAAACAACCAAAATACAAAACATTAAGTTTATCTTTCTCTTTTCTTTCTTTCTTCTTCTTCTTCTTTTTTTTTTTTTTAGATTTAGTACACTCACTCTTGTCTTCAGACATACCAGAAGAACAGATTCAATGACAGACAGTTGTGAGCCACCATGTGATTGTTGGGAATTGAACTCAGGACCTCTGGAAGAGCAGCCAGTGCTCTTAACCACGGAACTATTTCTCCTGCCCAACATTAAGTTTTTCAAAAGTAGGAAGTAGATGTTGCTGTGATAGTTCTGGAAATGGGACACAGCTTTCAAGTAATTTCATACAAGTGGAGACATTTGGAGAGATGGTGAAGAGTTGGTAAGATTCTGTTGACTTGAGACTGGAGAGATGGCTCAGTGATTAAGGGCCTTTGCTGCTCTTGCAGAGGACCTAGGTTTGGTTCCTAGCATCAACATGAGAGCTCATAATGATTTTCATTCCAGTATACAGGATCTAGCACCCTCTTTTGGCCTCTACCAGCGTGGCACGCCATGGTGCACTTACCTGGACGCAGACAACACACACATAGTTAGACAATGATGAACTGGGGATGTAGCTCAGTTGGTAGTATGCTTGCCTAGCGTGCACGAAACTCTGTGTTTGATCCTTAGGACCATATAAACCCAGATGTGGCACATGCCTGTGCCATAGCTATTCATCCAGTGGAGATGGAGGGAGGAGGATCAGAAGTTCAAGGGCAGTGTTATATACTAACCCTCTTTAAGACCAGCCTGTGCTACGTGAGACCCTGCCTTAAAACAAACAAACTGAAATGGGGAAAAAGGAGGCTCTGATGGAGGGCAGAAAAAACAGTTACACTCAGGCAGCAAAGACCAGGAGTCAGGGGAAAGTTAGTACTTGGGCATACAGAACAGCTGAGTGTGGTAACACAGAGGGTATGTAGGTAAATGAAGGAGGAGGCTCAGCTCTGAGAGACTGTTGGGCCACTGAGCTACAGTCCCAGCCCTTCTGCAAGACTTTGAATAACAACTGGAAAAGAAAACACAGTGTTTTCTTTTCTAGTTCATGGAAAGCAGAAAAACAGGTATAAGTTTTGGGGTGGTATAAGCATTGTTGTGTTGAACAGGCAAGGGCCATCGCAAATCTGTTCAATAATACTTTGAGGATGGGAGTAGTGCTGGGCCAGGGTCTTGAGAACTCTCCCATATGAATCCTTAAGCTGCTGGATGGTAAAGGCTGCTCTGGGTGGGTCATCATAGTAGTGGTGGTGCTCTAGAGGATCCTTGGTGACGGTGGCATTCAGACATTCTAATAACCGCTGTGTACTGGATGAAAAGCAGCCCAGGGAGGTGACTGTTAAAGGTTCTCCGTTCAGGTGGGCTTTAACAAGTTGTATTTATACTGGAGTGTGGTGGTACACGCCTTTATCACCAGCAGTCTGGAGGCAGGGGCAGCTGGACAGGTGGATCTCTGTGAGTTTGAGACCAGCCTGGTCTACAGAGCAAATTTCAAGATAGCCAAGACTACATGGAGAAACCCTGTCTTGAAAACAACAAAACAAAACAAAACAAAAACCAACCAAATAACCAACAACCAACCAACCAACCAACCAACCAACAAAAACCAAGTTATATCCATTTATTCATATTGAATCAGGTTAGGTTTTGCCAGAAGGCAGAGGTTGTACTAAATGGTTTCTAGGGTCCTTGCTATATAATGGACTTACACTTGGGGTCAGGTTGGAGACAAGAGGTAACATTTGGTACAAAGCCAGCACAAAGAGATGGTGTCCATAGTATGTACTGGTCATGTTCCTATCCAAGCACAGGGTTTACTTGCTAAACACCAAAGTGCTCTCACACCTAGGAAGCTGATTGTCTTTTGCTGCCTCTTTGACCTGCCCCACATTTCTAGCTGGCCCTTGTGATTAGCTTGAGTACACAAAGGGGAGGGACACCCACTGATGTCTGGCAGACCATATCACCACAGCCATTGTACTTGATATAGACTTCCTGTAGCATAGGTAACCCGGGATGGAACTGTAACCTGAGAAGCGGGTGGCGGAGAGACACAACTGGGGCAGATGTGTGGGCAAAGGAGGGATAGTATGGCTTGGAGAGGAATCTCACAGCAGAGGAGAGCTCAGCATGACACAGCTCCTGCTGTCTGACACACTGTTCTTTCCCACTGGAAAAGAAAGCACTGATTCTTTTTCTTGTGCCCTGCTTGCTTCTCTGTACTTTGACATATGTTATGTTACCTGGCTGCTATGGCCCCCTTCAAATTAGTATTCAGTTCTGGGCACATATTAGGTACTTGCTTAAACACCTTTGGTAAGCCGTTCTAGAGAGATCGCTCAGTGGTGAAGAGCACTGACTGCTCTTCTGGAGAACCCAGGTTCAGTTCCCAACACCCACATGGAGGTTCACACTGACTGTAACTCCAGTTCCAGGGGACTGATACCCTTATACAGACATACATGCAGGCAAAACACCCGTGCACATAAGAAAGTAATAAATTATTTTTAAAATACCTCTGGTAACCATTGGGTAGTTTCAGCTCGCAAGTCACCTGGTAATTTCTATTAGCAGACAATTATTTATCAGTGACCAACTCAAGAATGAAATCCAGGAATTTTTGTTCTGCTTACCATCATTTACATAATCTCCAATGCCTTCAAATATGAATGTCAAAGATAAGAAATCAACAATGTCATTGATATAAATGTCAAGGAATTCAGCAGTCTGGAGCTAGAGAGATGGTTCCGTATATAGCTCTTGTTGGGCAGCTCATAATGCCTGTAACTCCAGGGGATCTGAGCCTCTGAGGACACCAGAACTCACTGTGTACGTACACATAGACATAAACACACATAATTAAAATCCTAAAAAGAATTATGCTGTTTGTGAATGCTGGTGTTTGGCAGGAAGAAACTGTGTCCTTATTTGTGTCTGCCCTCCACCTGGCCTCTGTTGTGCCTGTTCTCATGGAGCCAGTGGGTATCTTGGCAAGACATCCCTCTGTTCCCCACCCAGGGATCCTTAATCTAAGTGTGGTGGCACTGGAGCTGCTGGATAGATACTCCATCCTCGGAGTTGCTCGGGGCACGATTCTCCTACTTTCCAGCACAAGGTCTTCCGAACTAACCGCCTCTGTGCTGGTTCATTGGAGGCTGGAAGGTGCACTGCAGTAATTTTCCAGGCCACAGAATCTGGCCTTGGCCCTCTAGGGCTGCGCTTTATGGAGCAGAGCAGAGCAGCCGCCATAGAGTTTGCTTTGGAAGGGGGCCTGGAGGCTGTTCTTGGAGTTGCTGCACAGTCTAGTGTCTACCCGCTTCCACCAGTCTCAAACCTCTCCCCCCTAAGAAACTTTCCACTAGCGCTTTTTCTTGTATCCCACAATGAGGAGATCCAAACCGGGCCAACCATGTGATGCAATCTTTCTTTGACCTTTTGATCTACCTAATTGATAGACTTATAGATTAGCTAATACAAAAGAGTACTGCTGGGACAGATGAGCTTGGATGACGTCTGTAAAGGATGACGTCTGTTAGACTGAATGAATAAATTGTGTACTCTGAGCAAAGCATGATGGGGCTTTAATTAATGATACTCGCAGGCTCTGCTTTTCTTTCCCTCCTCTTTGACCGGGTTTCACGTGTCCCAGGCTAGCCTCCAATTCCTGATGTAGCCAACGATGACCTTAAGCTCTGATGCCTTTGCCTTTACTTCCTGAGTGAATCTGATACCTGGGATTACAGACATGCCCTGCTACAACCCAGTTCTTTCATGTGGTGTGGAGGGTAAGCCAGGGCTTCCTGTGTGTTAGACGAGCACTCTACCGACAGCTACATCTATGGCTCAGGTTCCTCAAAGGTTGGAAGCATTCATTGGATAAACAAAAATGATTACGTTAATTAATTATTTTGGTCATGCTGGGGTTTGAGCTAAGACTTTGTACCATTATACCTAAATTCCTAGCTTTAAAAAAAAAAAAAA
>LR754146.1:16558-86140 GCA_902729485.2 Mus minutoides | reverse complement strand
AGAAAGTACCCAAGGAGCGGAAGGGGTCTTCAACCCTCTAGGTGGAAGAATAACATGAACTAACTAGTTCCCCCTGCGCTCATGTCTCTAGCTGCATATATGGAAGAAAATGGCCTAGTTGGCCATCATTGGGAGGAGAGGCCCCTTGGTCATACAGACTCTATATGCCCCAGAACAGGGGAATGCCAGGGCCATTACGCGGGAGGGGGTGGGTAGGGGAGCAGGGTGGGGACGCGGGAGGGTAAGGGAAAATTTCTGGATAACATGTGAAATGTAAATGAAGAAAATATCTAATAAAGAGGAAAAAAATTAAAAAAAAAAATTCGTAAGGGGATGTGATGTTGAGTAGTGAAGTCTTGAGACATGCATTACATGGGAAAGATCTGAATCCAAATACACTCTGCTGAGGTATTACACTCTCCTGCTTTTTAAAGAACCTACATGTAATTGTGTAAGCAAACCCCACTTCCTTTTGGCAGTAAGGCTGAAGTACACCTACAAATTAGCCAGCGAAGTTGGTCATTAGAAATAGATCTGTACCTTTTTAGGAGAAACTGCCTCCTCTCTCGATGAATGGAGGTCAGTAATCACAAATATCATGTGTACCAAAAGGACAAAGAAATAGAAAGAGTATTAAGACTGGAGAGGAGATGCTTGCATGTCTAGTACAGTTGTTGGGAAGTTTATTTTCTATCTGGAATATGGAAAGAATAAGTCTGAGGACATTATCAGAGAGACTCTTAACTCAGTCATTCCTCAGGGCTCTGTTTTTGGATTGTAAAGAAGTAGATCCATCTTTTAAAGTTTAAATGTTGGATTTTTCAGGGTACAACTATTTTCAACTATTATTTGGTGAGCCTTTGGACTGCCAATGCTTGATATCATTGTCACCAAACTGTAAGGCTGAGTGTTCAACTACAGAGCTTAAAGCTGGATTTGCTCATGGCTAAAGTTATTCCCAGCCACACTCACGGCAGAGGTTATACTCATGTCGTTGTAAAGCAAAGGACATAGGATGCAGTATTTCCTTCTCTGTTTAGAATGGGACAGTGCACAAGATCATTCCTTGTTAGTGCACAGGGCTGAAGGCAGTTCATGTTAAAAGCTAGAAAGAAATGCTATAACTGCAAAGCAACCATTGTGAATCCCCTCTGAAGTAAATTGTGTTACTGTGTATTTTGTCCTATTAAGCTACTTATAACTTTATATGTGGCCCTCAGGGCTTGAGGATTAGAGAATATTAAAGGGGAAAAATAATGATTGCATGGACTTGGCTTACTATACTTTCATAGAAAAGAAAACTCCAGAAATTAAAACTACTGGTTAAATAGAAAGACATTTATTTAAGGAAAAAATAGCACTCTCAAATTTTGAAGTGCCCCAGGGCTCATTCCTGGCATCTTTTATCGCCTCTCCATAGGTAATCTCATCTATTCCCATGGCCTCAAATTCATCTATATGATAATGACTCCCAAACTGTATCTCTAGCCTTGACCTCTTCTCCCATCTCCAGGAGAGTATCTCTAAGGGACATCTAATATGCATCTCATATTTATCAAGCTCAAAACAGAACTCTTCATTATGTTCCCCATCCTTCCTTTGCTATCTCTGATTTACTTGGCTTGTCTATCTCCTGCAGTTTATTCTTTCAGAAGCCAGCTATCCCTTCTCCTCAAGCCAAACAAAAAGGCTTCCTCCGTTCACTCTTTTCCGTTCCTATGACATGATATTTCCCAAGAGCACCCGCTGCTGTGACTCTAGCCTCTTACCCTAGAATTGCCTGGTCATTCTCTCTCTGTCCTTCCATAGTTCCTCTGTTCTTTCCTGCTACTGTATGCAGCAGTCTGATTTCCATGGTCTCTCTTTTTCCATTTCCTCATTCAGAGGACCAACTAGAATGTTAAAAATTGCCAATCAAATCCATTCTCCCCTTTAAATATATAAGTAGATTCTCCATGTGATTTTGCTAACATGAACATATCTGGCACAATCACTGAAGATCTGAATAACCATGTCCCTCAACCAAAATCCTGAGTCCAGTATTAGCACCTAACCTTGCCAACCGTTTTTCCTGTTCTAGAATAGGCAAATCTAGCTCCCTTGTAAGTGCTTAATGTAAAATGAAATGTTATCTTCCAGATATTTTTCTGCTTATTTTCTAATGTGTGTGGTTGCTCACTGAGTTTTAGAAGTTTTATATTATTTTCCACAAATAATCCTCAATGAATCAGAATTTTTTATTATGCTCCCTTTACTGGTGTACACCCAGTGCCTGTTAAAGCTTTTGTAGAGGAATGATGTTCACAGATTCTATGATGCCTCTGTAATAACAGGTACCACAATGTTGGAGCAACTAGCTTATTTGGAAATTGGTGACTGAGTCACCAATCTCGTTATCTATAGACTTTGAAAGAATAGTGTTATGAGGAGAGACAATCTGTCTTGATATAGTAATCTCCTCCTGCAAATAACTGCATTAAAGAAAGCTAAAAATGAGCCAAAGAACTACTCATTTTATACGTTGGCAATTAGATAATTTTGCTACTAGGTCATAGGCAACCACTTTGTTTGTGGTTTTATAGCCCAAAGCATTAGTTATAATGTATTTTATAAAAGAAAACAGCCAAGTGAGTTCTCACCTGTAATCTCAGTACTCATAAGTGGGAGTCAAGCCAATAGCCATGAATTTGAGGTCATACAGTGGCCCGCAGCTCCATAATAAATTACAGGTCATCCTGAGATAAAGCATAAGACACACTTTAAGAAAGATGTTCCTGTTCAATTCATAGAAGAAAGTTTTCTGTTGCAAGTTAAATTTATATTGAAATAATTAACTGACTATGTCAATAAGTTTCAAAATTCACTGTATTTGAACACCATGTGGGAAGAGCAGTTGTGATCAATTGAGTCTATGCTTGATATGCTTCTGCCCCTCAAAGGATGTTACTTCAGGGAAAGAACTAACGTCTGAAATTTAGAAACCTCTTCCTAAAATAATATGAAAATATCGATGGCAACATCTAAAAGATTGCTAGAAAGCAGCTACTCAAAGAAGGAAAAAAGTGAATTATAATCTTTCCTAGTTCTTCCAGATAATCATTGTCAACATACCTATTTGAATGTCAATGCATTATTTATTTTTATGCAGCTGTAGTTAATACCATTATTCTAGAGATATTGGAATTGTTTTAAAACAGAACTATGTTATTTAAGAAGGCTGTAGGATCTTCTTCTTCTTCTTCTTCTTCTTCTTCTTCTTCTTCTTCTTCTTCTTCTTCTTCTTCTTCTTCTTCTGTTTTTTGTTTCGTTTTGTTTTTTTTTGTTTGTTTGTTTTTTGGTTTTTTTTTTTTTTTCCTTTTGCTAAGGCATCCTCAGAGCCACCCTTCTGTGATACTGCCTCACCATTCAGGGCAAATCCTCTAGTGAGAAAATTTAAACCAGTTTAAAGGCAATGGAAGAAAAATCACATAAATTTATTCAGTTTCCATCAGGGCCATAGAACAGATAAAAATCATATAAAGGCACAGAGCTCCTTATCTGGAAGAAATCCCATTGTCTTTGCCCCAAGAGGAGGAAGACTTTTTCAAAATTGATGGCTGCTCTTGCCTTGTAATTTCTCTTCTTTAAGCATTCAACCCTTTCCAATCCACTCCATGCATCAGATTTGCATGTTTTTTCTCACTCTTTCCACAGACCTCGTTCTTTAGACTTATATTCAAAATGATTCAAGTTTTGAATTGTGCTTCTCTGTGAATTGCATCTGTAAGACCAAAATAGAAAATGGGGTCTAAATAAATAATAGAATCAAGCAGATGAAAAGTAAGTAAGTCTTATCATATCCCTAAACAGAGTTAGATGGCATAGCCTAGCTATTGACAAATTGATGGTGAAAATTAAATTTTAGCTGGGTGGTGGTAGCATACGCCTTTAATCCCAGCACTTGGGAGGCAGACACAGGTGGATTTCTGAGTTCGAGGCTAGCCTGGTCTACAGAGAGAGTTCTGTGTCAGCCAGGGCTATACAGAGAAACCCTGTCTCGAAAAACTTTAACTAACTAACTAACTAACTAACTAACTAAAATAAAATAAAATAAAATAAAATTCTAACCATCTTTTTAGAATATCACACTTATCGTGTAACTACTAACGAAGCTTACTACATGGACTAAACAGCAATCAGTTGTGGCCACAAACTGCTGGGTTTATTTTTGCCAGCATTGTCCTCATAAGCAGTGGAAGCACCACCATGGGGTTTCATTCTTGTGCCACATCAACTGAATTTATGTCTTCTCTGTCTCTTTCTGTCTCTCTGTCTCTTTTTGTCTCTGTCTCTGTCTCTGTCTCTCCCATTCCCTCTCCCTCTTCTCTTTCTTTTTTCCCCTCCTCCACCTTCCCTTTGCCAAAGCATTTTGTCTTTTAATCAGAACAAATAACTACATCTTACTTTTGGAAATTGAAACATTAGTCTTTGATTCTGGGAGAAAAGATCCAAGAGTCCACTGGCAGGATAGTTTGCCTCAATTCTCAAAGTAGTACATACCAAAGATGTTAATATGTTCATTTTCTTATCAGAAGCATTTCAATTCTAAAAGACCAAAAGTGTTATCAGTCAAGTCTACATTCCTATACAGTTCTATTCAGCCCTCTGAAGGCTATTTAAGTTGTCATTCTGTTCCCCAAGGACATAACAAAAAGCAAGGAGTGGGTCTTCACACAGTTTCTCATTGGCCGATGGATGGGGAGCAAGGCTGGAGCCCCAAAATCTAATGATTAAGGTTGACTTGATATAGCTACATCATTTAAAAGTCAGAGTAAAAATGTAAATATGAGGATAATAAGGAGGAATAGGATTGACTCAGGGGAGAAACCAGAGAGGAAGTAACATTGTTTCTGGAAGAGGGGACAAAGTCCATTTTTAGTAGATTGAGTTGTCTTTAATTATGGAGTTCTGCAGTAGCCACAGAATGAAGTTGGTCCTGAAGGCTGTTAATATAATCTGAGATTTCCTTAATGTTTTCTGAGAACCTATGGTAAGAATTTGACAGATGCAGAAGTCCCTCCTCTGTCCAACTGGTTTAGACATGAGTTGTGAAGAAATGTCGAGAGTGGCAAGAATTGATTTCTTGGTAGTTTGTTGTGGTTTGTTAATTACTGCATTCAGAGGTTCTTCATGCTTTCTTCATTCTCTTCATATATGGGTTCAATTTTATGGCCCAATATATTTTACTTAGGTATGAGAAATACTACTTAGAATTAAAAAAAAAAAAATCAGATTAATTTCTCCTCTCTGTGGCAAAATGTCAGGCCTGTTTCCTTTTCTTCTTCAATTTGAATATTCAGTTCTTTCAACAATGCCACATCCCACATGCTCTGCAGTTTACCACTGGTTGCCCTTCTATCTGTACTCATATATTTTTCAGTGTCCATTCATAAAATTCACATGTCAGAGTTGTGCATGGTGGACCATGCTTGTAATTTTAGCAGTTGGATGGGAAGAGAAGTTGATAGCCTATGGTTCAATAGCAGCCTGAGTTATATCTATCCCAGATCTCTATTCACAAAACTAGAATGTATGTATGTATGTATGTATGTATGTATGTATGTATGTATGTATATTATATATGTATATATTGTATTATATATATGCATATACTTATTCTATATATATATATATATATAGAATAAGTATATGCATATATATAAAATACAAGATAATCTTGATAGAATAATTTAGATGATGATGATGATGTGAATTTTCTTAATTGTCAGCATGTCACAATCCCATGCCACTTACAAGTTCAGTCCCAATGTTGCTGCTTTGATATCAGTAAGATGTTCATTCAATTGGAGAGTTGAAATCACCATTTATACATTTGTTCAAATGAACAGTGTACATATACAGGAAGAAATTTGATAACCAACATATATAGATATTTGTTGCCATTCAGAGTTTCACATGAAACAGACCTGTACCCTCCCTGTACTCTTACAAATTGCTGAAATCAAGGCTTGGTGCTTAGAAATGACCAATACAGTGGGTGACACTATTTTTGCATCATCCTGAAAATCAGAAGATGCCTAAAACATTAATTTAATCATTTCTGTATTTTTTTGTGCATGGAGTTGTACACAAGTTAAAGGGCAGAATGAAGAATTTTTGGATAGGAAATATCAGGTCTACCATTTCTGAGTCAAAGAAATAGTCCAGTGGAAGGAAAAACTATAGTTGAGGTAGCATAAGAAAGTACATCTTTGTGTCTTCATGTGATATGTGATGTGGCTTGACACATTTTATCAGTGTGAACCCTTGTATCATGACTTCATTGTGATTAAGAAGCATAATGAGCTTTGGAACCTCATAATACCTGACCAAGTAGGATTATCAGTCAAGGCCTATAGCTGTCTCGTGGGAGACTATATCAATGCCTGGCAAACATGGAGGTGGAAGCTCACAGTCAGCTATTAGATGGAACACAGGGTTCCCAAGGAAGGAGCTAGAGAAAGTACCCAAGGAGCTGAAGGGGTCTTCAACCCTATAGGTGGAAGAATAACATGAACTAACTAGTACCCCCTGAGCTCATGTCTTAGATGCATATATAGAAGAGGATGGCCTAGTTGGCCATCATTGGGAAGAGAGGCCCCTTGGTCATGCAGACTTTATATGCCCCAGTACAGGGGAACGCCAGGGCCAAGATGTGGGAGCGGGTGGGTAGGGGAGCAGGGCCGGGAGGGGGGAGGGTATATGGAACTTTCTGGATAACACTTGAAATGTAAATGAAGAAATTATCTAATAAATGTTGGAAAAATAAAAAAGAAAAGAATAGATCTTTCTCACTGTCCTCACAACTACATATCACTTACAGTTTTGACAAACAGTCTTGATTATTAGCACACAGATAGCTTTCAACACATATGGACAAGACTAGATATGTTTTTATGTTGACAGTTAGCTCTTAAGAGCTATTTTCTAGATAGAGATGTTCTACCATTTTGGATAAACTTCAATTTCTCATTTATGTTCAAATTAAAATAATTGTTCATCTATATTTTGGAAAGAAAAGAGTGAAGCAGTTTTCTTATGGTTCAGCCTTCAGATTCCTTCTTTCCCCTAAGTCTTGGAGAGAGACATATGGATGTCAATATCTAATGCTTAGTGAACATTAGGCATAGGTCCATATTCAATCCTGACTGTTAGCAGAAAGTCCCACCTATCAACACTGTAGAAAAATTGGAATACTAGTTTTTTAATATCTCATAATAAGAATTAAATTACCCCATGAATATTCTGAGGCAAAAATAAAAATAAAAATTGTATTCAAACCATTACAAGGCTTACTGTGCTCAGCAAGAATCTTTGGGATACACCAGTGTTGTAAAGCTTCTGAACACAAACACTAGGCAGTTTTCTACTTCAACTTGGCGATGCAGAATGTCAATATCTTCCAAAATGAAATTGTTAGAAAAGGAAATAACTTCTGCTGCTGTCCAAGGCCCTATGGAGATATTCATAATTTTTAAAAAAAATTCTTAATTTTAAAGAATTTGTATATTTGGAAAAAAGAGAAAAGGTAGAAGGAAGGAAAGAAGGAAAGTAGCCAGAAAAGAGGAAAGGAGGGGATAGATCTGGACACATAAACATACACGCACACACACACACACACACACACACACACACACACACACACACACAGAGAGAGAGAGAGAGAGAGAGAGAGAGAGAAAGAGAGAGAGAAAGAGAGAGAGAGAGCTGGTACAAAATAATTCTATTGACTTATCAAGACACCAGATTTGTGGGGTAAGTATAACCAAAATATAATACATCATTGAATGCAATTGTCAAAGAATAGAGAAACATGATATGAAATAGAATTTATTTGAATGGGGGATGGTGGCTTTTTAGAATGAGTACACGAGAGATACCAATAGATACATATACATGTTATCCAATCCTTCTTTATGCCTATGGTAAATAATACTGCTACTGTCTGAAGTCTTTGAACCTGAATCATGACCATGAACCAGTTATAAATGCCTTGTCTGTCATATTGTGTTACTAATAAGGGAAAAGACTAAGAAGGTAAACTTAGGGTACCTACCTCATAGGGCCACTTATAACTTCATGCATAGATACCATGCTGATACAAAAGTATAGTCAAATAAATGCCAACTCTTATTTTATGAAAAAAAAAAAAACTGAATAAAAAGCTACAGGAAATAGTCTTTGAGGGAAAATTCATCTTTTCGTACTAGTTCTGATAATACACGAGAATATATGTATATTTAATGGCTTCCAAAAATTGACAATATGTTATAGTTAAATGACCTGAATTTTATAATTTCATGTTGCAGGTTTAAATTATTATAATAACAACATCAAGGACTTGCTGGAAAAACTAAACTCCTTATACATGCATACTTTCTGTGTAGTGCCTTGTACATATAGATGATGAAGATGATAATGGTAATGATGACCAGGATGATGGTGATGGAAATGGTGGTGATGCTATTAGTAAGTGTGGTAATAACAAAAATGTAGAAACTCATTTATGGTAAATATACATTTATTGTGTTCATTAATCTGAACTAGATTTTTTACCTAAAAAAATAATTTCTAATCATTTATTGTTCATTGTCCATCAACAATATGGCATTTCCATAAAATTATACGAAATCTGTTTCTAAGCTCAGTCTTGCCTGATATCCCTATAATTCATCAGTATTCATCTTCTTTTGTCTACCTTTCTGTCTTCTTGGCTAGGTTGGACTTAGCTACCTGACAATATCTTTGCACTGCTCACTAGATGCTGTGAAAAGGAGAGGAAAGCAGATGATGTGCACTGAGGGAACATCAATTAATAGTGATGCCTCACATCCGGGGACACTTTGACAAAGCTGAAAAGCCTTGGTGTGGATGATTCTTTGGAATCTGATCAAGTACAGGCTCATTGCTTTTGCTTCTCACCTTCAGCTCACTAAGAAGCTATAGTTATTTCATGACCTGCAATATTTCTATTCTGCCAGTATTTTTCTGCTTTCCACAGCATCCAGTTTCAAGTCAGGAATACTCCTTGACCATATCATAAGTTTTTGAAAAGAACTTTCCACTAATTCATGAGACAGACCAGTGACGAGTACAGCCTGTGGGACTTTGGACCTGTACTCAACACGATCTAAGCACCTAAAACAAGGAGAGAGGTCATATGGCCCAGGCCAGTTTTCCAGAATGTGTGTTATTGCTGAGCAGGAAATAGCTTTGAAAGGAATGTAGTGGATATCCACAAATCCCACTTGACAATATTGTGTGTCCATATTTGCCTCTAAAAATAAAGTTAATAGATAATGTTTTGGGGCTTGGGGAATGTGTTAAACAGAAATGCATATACACTTAAAAAGAACACATATGCTAACTGCTATATCCATGCTTCCTGCTAGGCAAAGTAAATTAAAGCTTCTGTTAGATATCAAAGAAAATTAATGTTATTGTGATTGAGGATATGTATCCCTGCTTTCATGAAGGATGAACAGAAATCAGAGAACAATAAATAAATAAATTCTGCAATATGCAGGAAAGGAAGCAAAGGACATACTGGATTAACAGGATGTATGTGCATTTATGTGCATATGCATTTGTGCTGGTATGCATGGATGCATGTATTGCCAGCATGTGTCCATGTCCCTCTCAAGGATTTTAGTACCAACAAGTATCTAGAAAACAAGACACTTAATTGATTATAGAGCAAATCGCAGTTTGAAACCTTATGACTAAATCTTATGACACATAACACGAATTCCTGATATATGTACCACATATCATGTAAAAGATCTCCAGCTTTTGAGAGTAAGAAAAAGGGAAAAAGAAAAGTACTTAGAAAGAATGACACTTAAAATGGAGTCAGAACCTAAAATTCTACTCTCCCCAAAAGACTTCATTCTTCTATGAAGCAATTGAAGAGAACAGAAAATCTACTGTAAGAATGAAAATTTGGTGGTGAGATGCCTAGGGAGATATACTCAGTATGGACAGTATAAAGGAAAACAATCCACAGATAAATAAATGAAGTAGCCATCGACATAGAAGTAAACAGAGTACTGAGCAACATTAAAGTCCCATGTAAACTGAATGCAACAACCTTAATGATGACAACAGGCAAAACGGTGTGATTGCCACTAATTTCATCTTGTCTTTAGGGAGAGTCATTTTCAGTGCTGCCTGCCTCAGGTTCACAGCTATGTTTACACTTTCATCAGAATAGAAAGCCATGCCTTTGAAACGCTGAGGTTCAGCATGGCAAGGGTGTCAGGCAAAACTGTGTAGGTGGCAATGGTAATGCTCAACATTGTTGAAGTTGAGGGCTACAGAAAGTTGAAGCATTGGTAGAGAGACAGAGACAGAGAGAAGAGAGAGAGAGAGAGAGAGAGAGAGAGAGACAGAGACAGAGACAGAGAGACAGAGAGAGACAGAGAGAGACAGAGGCAGAGACAGAGACAGAGACAGAGAGACAGAGAGAACATTAACCCCAAGGAAGTGATTATAGGATACATCAATATTAGAATATAAGATTTATGAGATTGTTGGAGTGACAGGAGATATGTGTGAAGTTAAGGTCACAGGATTCATACATGATAAGGAGATAATTGGGAAGAGACAGTGTCTTTACCTCGTGGACCAAAATCGGGCATAGTTTTCAAGAACGATGGGAGACACTGATGATCCTTTTGTTTCATTTTGTCTCATCACTGTTCTGCCTTTCACTTACCCCTGTATCACTTTGATTCTCGGTGGAATCCCATAAACAACAGCAACTAACATCAGAGAATGAGTTTTCCTACTCTCCAGTGTAAATTTGTCTCTAGTGTACATAGACTGTATAATTCCTTGGACTGAGAGTATACCCAATTGTGGCCTCATTGTTGAAATTTGGGATCTGTAGACACTGATGGCAACACAGACACCAGGCAGGAGAAAAAGTGAAAATCGCAGCCTCTGTCTTGGGGCCTTTGGAGGGAGGCTTCCATCGGTGTACTGTTGGCAAAGATACCCTTAAGTATACCTTAAGAGGAAGGATTTAGAAAATAGATTTTTCCCTTTGAGTCAGTGATGTAGAGAATTCTCTGACTCACTCTGTAGGTCAGATGCCACGTTACCACTGCATCCCCTGACACAGTTGTTTTTGTTTCCCCGTGTAATCCTTTCCCTTTTCCAGACTGGATATTGGGTAGAAGTAAGGTTTTAGGGAGGATGATTTCAGATTCATATGATTTTCATAGTAAGGAAGCTGCTAGCTTTTAAGCAGGAACACAGCCTCCCACCCGCTGTGCTTTCAAGTAAGGTGTCTCTGGATAGTAACAGTAAACAGCCTGCGAGCATGGGTGCAGTGTGGGGAAGAGAGTCCTGCTCTCAGCCAAACCAAATCAGGGTTGTTGGTCAAAACTTGCATCCTAGCATCTTTGTTACTGTCCATGGTCCTAATGATGCTGATGTGTCCTATGTACCCTGGCTCCGGTGAGAAGATACTTGAGTTCAGTGCGTCTGTTTGTCTGGGATAGTCAGGTTTGAGTGTGCACCCTCCCGCATAGCCCCAGGGTCCCTGCCTGCCAACAATGTTTTCTTACGGGTCAGTGTCCTGTCCTCAAACCTACAGGACTTTGTCACCAACTGAAGTCAACACTTTACCACCGCAATCTCCTGGAGGCCGCATTCGCCTTTTTCCTATCACGTCTGTCCGAAGCTGACCCGGGAGGCCCCGCCAGCTGCAGCCCTGTGCCTGGCTCTTCTGCCTGACCTACACTCCGGGGACAAGGCGAGCTGTTTGGCCGCCGTATCCACTGGCAATCTGTTCAAGAAAATAGACCTGAACATGAGGCTGTGAGCTGCCGAGCTTCGGCATCCTGCTGCCATCTAGGGACCAAAGGAGGCTTCCTGTGCGCTCTGGCTCTGGGAAGGACCATTCAGTCTGGGCGGGCCCCGACATCCTCTTTGGACCCAGGCTGCACATCCAAGATTCATCCAGGCCAGTCCCCGGTCTCAGTCAGCCTCGTTGGAGTTCACTGACGTCACCCTGGCAGAGATCCACTAGACTAAAGCCTCAAGGAGAGAAATAACACAGACAAAGGAAGTGAGAAGAAAGACACAGAGCAAACAGCTAGGAAGACAAGAGCAAAGCCTGCAAGAACAGACACAAAGAAGAAAGCTGACAGAAAGGCTCCGTCAGGGTAACAGTGCCCTATATGTGTCTGTATGTGTCTATGGAAGCTGTTATTGTCTCCATGCAGGGTTCACACGTAGCCCCACAAGGTCCAAAGAGTCAAGCTAGTGTAATTTTCGTATATAATTTCAATGTTCCTCTCAGAAGACGAGTGGGGTAAAAAGGGATATTTGCTTTCTCAAAGATTGCATAGGAAATCTGCAAAGTGTTCACTAGAGAGTTAAAATGATGTGTTTCAATACAGCGCCAGCATCTCTCTTGCAAACAGAACAATGGGCATTTTCAAAAAGGGAAGGGAAGAGGGCTGACTGTAAGGGAAAGGAGGAGGGGACACAGATAGGGGAACAGGCCCTGCTGTGTACCTGGAGGCCCTGCTGGGAAACTTCAAAACAAATTCTTCCTGAAAGGAGTTGTTATTAAAAGTAACTTTAATCCTTCCTGCCAGACTGCTCATAAAAGCATACAATTAAGTTAAGCAAACGACAGGAACATGCTCTCTCCTACCTGTTTCCTTTCTGAGAGTAATTACTACAGGTAGTCTCCCTTGTTCTGTGCAAACTGGAAAGAAGCTATGGTGGGTGCAGATTCCATTTCTCTTCTGGCCTCTTCTTTTCCCACCACCCCACCCCAAGTTCCTTCAGCCCTGCAGCACCAAACAGCCAGCCTTCAGACTCAGACAAGAACAAAGGGGTGAATTTCAATATTTCCTCTTTGTGCAAGGTTAATTGAAAATCAAAAAGTCACTTTTCAAATGTCATGTTAGGCCCGCCACTGCATCAATTTCCTTTTCTTTTCCATCTCTGTAAGCGAAAGAAAAGTGTTTGTGGGGACAGTATAGTGTCTTATGAAGTAGAGACACAATGGAGGAAGGAAAAAAGAAAGAGGAAGAAGAAGAGAAGGAGGAAGAAGAGGAAGAGGGGAGGAAGAACAGTAGGAAGAGGAAGATGAGGAGGAAGAAGAAGAGGAAGAGGAAGAGGAAGAGAAAGAAGGAATAGCAGCAGCAGACAAGGAAGTTTTAAAGACACACAGGTATACAAAGCCTCTGGTTGCACATACACTAATTTGCAGTGTAAATTCTCCCTCATAGTGCCCTCAGTCTAATAGTATTTGCATTCAAAACCACATTGATATTACTTGATATTCCAGCAATAGGATGACATCCTTACCCAGGGGGATTAGACCTCCATGGTCTATGTTTGGGTGACAGGTCATAATATGATTGCAATAAGCAAGATAGTGTTTTAACATCGCTGGCCATCCACATGCTGAATACCCACTTCCCCTCTCCCTATAAACCTGGTCCACACATGCACACAGTGGTTTTCCCAACACTCACTCACGTCCTGAGAGGTTCAGCCTCAGGTTTTCTGGTCATTGACGTTTAGCCCTGTGTATTTTAGAAGCAATGTTTCTCCTCATTATCAGCTTTTATACTGCCTCAGTGACTGTTCTCTGTCTCTCTAGCTTTCCTGAAAGGCAATTTCCTAATCTATAAAATTCGTTATCACCTGTGCCCCTGAAGTAGTATATAGGGCACTCAAATCATGGAGGAAGCTGCTATTCTTTCCCTCACTGACTTGGTCTGAAGATGCATTATCATTCCATTCTTTTTAAAAAATTATTTATTAGATATTTTCTTCATTTACATTTCAAATGCTATCCACAAAGTCCCCTATACCCTCCCCCACCCTGTGCCCTGCTCCCCTACCCACCCACTCCCACTTCTTGATCCTGGCGTTCCCCTGTACTGGGGCATATAAGGTTTGTAAGACCAAGGGGTCTCTCTTCTCAATGATGGCCGACTAGGCCATCTTCTGCTACATATGCATCTAGAGACACAAGCTCTGGGGGGTACTAGTTAGTTCATATTGTTGTTCCTCCTATAGGGTTGCAGACTCCTTCAGCTCCTTGGGTACTTTCTCTAGCTCCTTCATTGGGAACCCTGTATTCCATCCAATAGCTGATTGTGAACATCTACTTCTGTGTTTTCCAGGCACTGGCATAGCCTCACATGAGACAGCTATATCAGGGCCCTTTCAGCAAAATCTTGCTGGTGTATGTAATAGTGTCTGCATTTGGTGGCTCATTATTGGATGGATCCCCAGCTGCAGCAGTCTCTGGTTGGTCCATCTTTTTGTGTCAGCTCCACACTTGATCTCTGTAACTTTTTCCATGTGTGTTTTGTTCCTAATTCTAAGAAGGGGCGAAGTGTCCATACTTTGGTGTCCCTCAACAGAGGAATGGATACAGAAAATGTGGTACATTTACACAATGGAGTATTACTCAGCTATTTAAAAAATGAATTTATGAAATTCCTAGGCAAATGGATGGATCTGGAGGGTATCATCTTGAGTGAGGTAACCCAATCACAAAAGAACTCACAAAACATGTACTCACTGATAAGTACATATTAGCCCAGAAACTTAGAATACACAAGATACAATTTGCAAAACATATGAAACTCATTCCATTCTTTAGAAAGGATCATCAGAAGGACTATCTGTGGCCAAGCACGCCTTGGTCTGTGCATCCTCTGCAACTCTCTGCCTGCTCTGGTCCCTCCCTGCATTCTTCAAAGCCCTAAGATCCTTCTGCAGAGCAGCTTTAGTCTTCTTGTCTAGTACTCATGCTCTTCTTCTAGATGCTAAGCTAAAACTGCTTTTCCATTATGCTGTAGCAATCAATCTGTTCCTCAGACAGGTGTCTCCATGGCAGACTTGTCTAGTAGGGAAAACAGGATCTGATATAGACTGGCCTTTTTCATATACTTACAAATAACTTTTTAGCTAGATAAGCCATGGAGATGCAGCAGATTTTTGGTATAAACTCATGTTCAGGTAACCCACCTGTATAAACCAAGCTTCTAAACCTTCTTTCATTTCCATCATCTTTATATTATTTTAGTGATAATAAGTGTGTTTATCTACTCTAAATGGACAGTTAATTAGAACTTAATTAGAAGGCATTACACACACATACACAGAGAGAGAGAGAGAGAGAGAGAGAGAGAGAGAGAGAGAGAGCAGAGAGATAGCAGACAGACAGACAGACAGACAGACAGACAGACAGATAAGAGACCCTGTGAAACACCAAGAATCTAGCTCCTTTCAAAATCCTCCTGGTGGTAAAATGTTTCAATGATAGAATTAAATAGAATGACAAATACACATTTTTCCTTGAATTTTTACAAATTCATGTTTGTATTAATGCATCCTTTGTCACATTGTACCATTGTTAGTTACAGATCATGATGAAATGTCTTATTTGGTATGCAAGTCTCCTTAGTATGTTAGTATATATTTGATTTTTATCTGTATGTGTGAATAAATACCTCTAAATTAATCCAGTGAGGCTGCTATAGCAAAATACATTGAAGTAGATCATTGATAAAGCATATACATGTATTTCTCCTGATGTTAAAACTAGAGAGGATCAAGATCACGTCATGAACTCAGAGAGCCTTTGATGAGAGTTTTCTTCCCCCCTCCTGGGTACTGAATTCTTAGACTGATGTAATGAGTAAATGCAAGGAATAAATGGCGTTTGTCTCATTCATTGAGGAGCTAGTAGTTTTCATAGAAACTCCACCCTGGTGATCTAAGAACACTGAAAATCTCCTGACCCTCTTGCACTGGGCTAACTTTCAATATATGGATTGAGTGTGCCTCATACATGCGCTGCGAAGAATTTCTTCTAGAAGAGGTGAAGGATGCAAGGTAGGGGCTCAAAACTTCTAAAATTAAATATAAACAAGTATGCAAACTGTCAAAGAATAAATACATAGACAACTTGTTCAAATCTCACCTATTTAATGCATGTATTAATTAAAATATAAAATATAAGCATTTCTTTGTCATTTTCTGAACTTCCTGGAAAGAAGGCCATGTAGTATATATTCATAATCCAAAAATTTAAAGAATGATTTCCTATCAATCATGAATAGTAGAAAAGTAACAGAAAGAAATTGGATATGTGACTGTATCAGCATTATGTTCAGAAAGCAAACTGATGATTACACTGAGTCAAGTGTAACAAATAAAGAGTCAGATAACTTGATAATTTAACACTAATAGTTGTTCTATATTTGAAGACAGTAAGTTAAAAAATAAATACCTGTATCCCAACACACATTTTAACCTGCTTGAAAAATTATGCTTTGCTCAACACTATGATGACTATTTGCAATAAGAATTTGTGGATGCATTAGCACACTTCACTTTCTAACTCCCAAATTTCTGTTCACTGTGGAAAATGAAAGTCAGACAGAAAGGAATAAAATGAAATAAGTAAATATTTACCTGATTGTTTACCCTGGAAAGGGAGGAGAATTTAGTCTCAGGCATCTCTACATGACTTCTTTCATATCTGCACCCCAAAACCTTAGTTGTTTCCCACAAAATATTATTGTTTCTTGTTACTCTCCTCTAGTCTCTACAATAACTATAAGGCCTTTAGATGAATGTCAACTGAATTATAAATACTTGGAAGGGATTGTTTTACAACAGTGGAAAGAGAAAGTGTGGTATAGGGAATTCTGTAGAACTTGGTTTTATAAAGCTGGAATATTTCCATGATATGTCATTCATTTTCTCTATGACTATAGAAGAAACAAGACCAGAGATACTAAGGGTCACTGTAATGACACCATTTTATTTTTATTTTCCTAATACACATAGAAGTTTCATTTTTACAAAGTTGGATCCTATTGATTTATAATACTATGACATATATAAATGTTCATGCCTTAATGTAAAAAATAATTTACTGATAAAACTTACTAATAATATTTGAGATTCCAGGGAGCCATGGTGTTCTTTCTCCTCAAGAGGGTTATGTTAGTGATGCCATTTTCTGTATGATCAGCTTACTCAGAGAAAATGGTTAGCACAACCATAATAATTTCTTAAAATTAGACAATGATGATGTTTGTTATATTGGCTTGTCTTTTCTTCTACAAATTAATTTGGCTGTTGCATACAATGATGTTTTAGAGCATCCTGGTGCCAAGAAAACTTTCTTTGAAATAGGATTCAATCCTCTTAAACACTGGTATTGCTTTGCCAAGTAAGGGTATGCAACTTTTTAAATCCTCTTTGTTATTTCAGTGGTATTCACAGCATCTTCATCAGCAGTGGATTTAAAGTAAGAACCTACTTCTGTTGCTCACTCATGAATAGCGGATTCTCTCTTGTTAGCATTTTATCATGAGAAAGCTGTGATTGCCTCACACCTTCAGGGGTCTGTGCCAATTATAACTCTAATGCTGTTCTCATCACACCTTAAAGGCTCTCTCCACCAAATTTTGGACCTCTGGAACTCACAGATGTGCTGTTTGGGTGTGTGGGATTAACCTCTTTTTAAGTCTTAATAATATTGGTATTATAGTTTCTTCCTGTGGATCAGAAGTACTATTAATGGGATCAATGTGGTGAATAATTCTCAAAAAGGTTTCAATGATGCTCAGGTATCACTGAGAGGCCCTGAATCAAAAATCAGTTTAGATAGCTCCCATATTCCCCTGCTATTAGGTGCATGGGATCATCAGATGATCACATGTGCAAACTAATATGTAAACATAAATACATACACACAGGCACACACACTAAAACATAGACACTGATATACAAACACAATCACACAGTCACAAACACTCATACATACGCATGAACACACACACACACACACACACAGACACACACACACACACACAGAAACACACACAATGTTGTAAACTTTACTGCCAGTTTGTGGCTCAGGATAATTACCTTCTCCCACCTTACTCTGATCTTCCTGATTCCTTAGAAATCTGCACATACAATAGCTTCTTTCCTTGATAATTCTTTTATGGAGAAGGCTACTTTCTTTAAACTTCATGTGCCAACATCTGCTAGTTTCATTTTTTTGCCCTTATGAAGTTTCAGTCCTCATAGGATTGAACCAAGTCAAGAGTTATATATGAATAAAGCTATGTCTCTCACTTTAAAATGCTCCTTCTCATCCCTCTAGGCTAGCATTTTAAGAAATATTAAAAAGATGTGCATTTAATTTGTCCAAGTTGGTTGTCTCCCATATTGAAGTTTCTGTTTAATGCTAAGTTAAGGTCTGGCTGTGCCAAAACTTGAAGCTTTCGACATAGCTCCAGAAACAGCTGTGAAACATATTTGAAGCTGAGCATGCTGCTCCCAGTTGTTGCTTGAGTGACTGAAACACATCATTTTTAAAGTTTTGTCAGTGAAAGCTAAGAGCTGGGTAGAACATAATTAGGGGGCTTTGGCCTGCTTGTGTGTGTGTGTGTGTGTGTGTGTGTGTGTGTGTGTTTGTGTTTGTGTTTCTATTCATTTTAAAATAATTACCCAGGGGTGCTGGCTAGAAAGCCTCTTCTCTTAAAATATTACTATGTCTATTACTTTGAAAACTTTTTACTTGTGACCACGTTGTTTTTCTTTCTTTCAGTCATCTTTCCTTTGCCAGTACGTAAATATGAGCAAGGAAACATTTCTCCCTGTCTGTGGTTTTTAAATTGGAATGAAGAAGAACTGGGTGCATTCCCCCATCTCAGGGCCACTGCTGTTACAAATAGAATCCAAGAAGGACAGCACCAGAATCTCCTGGGACCTGATTAGACATGTAAATTATCTACTGATTCAAACTCTCTGGAGAGCACTGAAGACTCTGAGTCTTAATAAGCCCTCAAGGTGATTGTGTTCAGCACGAACAGTTGAGAGTCATAGCTCCAGGCAATTTGATTCAGAAATTCTCGATATTGCATCTTCTGTAGAGAGTCACATGACTTCATAAGAAAGTCTCAAGGAAAGCAGGATATGCATCACAGACAGTGTATCTTATAAATAAAGATTGCTATAAAATTATTGTAAAATTTCACGGAGCACATATCAACTTTAAGATCATTTATCTCCTTTACTCAGTATGTAGTAGATGCTCAATCTGCTTATACTGAGTGGAAGAAGACAAAGGTCTTGTTTTACTTTCTAGATGAGCCTAGGGAATGCAACACTACCACTGACCAGAGTTCATAAAATGTCTATTAACAATGTAGAGTACCCAAGTCTCCCTTCCTCATTTTGATGAATGGTAGGGCTACATGGATTCCCAGGAAGATACTTCACTACACTATGCTACTTCCTCTGACTATTTTAAGCATTATTTAAAAAAATACCAATTATCATTGGGAAAAGAGGCCCCTTGGTACTGCAATCTTTATATGCCCCAATACAGGGGAACGCCAGAGCCAAGAAGTGGGAGTGGGTGGACAGGGGAGCGGGGGGCGGGGCGGGGACTTTCGGATTAGCATTTGAAATGTAAACTAAGAAAATATCTAATAAAAAAAAAATGGAAAAAATACCAATTAGTAACTTTCTTCTCCTTTCCTGTGTCACTTTCCCTCTTCTTTATTTCCATGTAAATACACATGTATGAACTCTCCTATATCAAAACATCTAATTCAGAACAAATACAGTTTTCTCTCTCTCTCTCCCTCTCTCTCTTTCTATGTTTCCCTCTCTGTCCCTCTCTTTGTCTGTCTCTGCCTGTCTGTCTGTCTGTCTCTATCTATCTCTGTTTCTGTCGCCCTCTGTCTGTCTGTCTCTGTCTGTCTCTTACACACACACACACACACACACACACACACACACACACACACACACACAGAAAGAGAGAGAGAGAGAGAGAGAGAGAGAGAGAGAGAGAGAGAGAGAGTAGGGATCAGAGAGAAGGGAAATAGTTTGGCCTGGCAGAATATCACCAGAAACCAAAAGTCAATGAGTGGGGGCAGTTTCTGTGACTTACCAAGTATCACAGAATATTCTTACACTAACTGTAAACACTATTGGCAGTGAAGTTTTTAAAATATATTAGGTAGTGACAGGCATGATGGCAAAAACTTTTAATCGCAGCATTAAAGAGGCAAAATAGACAGAACTTTGTGAGTTCAAAAGTCTACTGAAAGAATTTCAGGTCAGCCAGAGGGGTACACAGGGCTCTATTGCCAGGCGGTGGTGGCGCACGCCTTTAATCCCAGCACTTGGGAGGCAGAGGCAGGCGGATTTCTGAGTTCGAGGCCAGCCTGGTCTACAAAGTGAGTGCCAGGACAGCCAGAGCTATACAGAGAAACCCTGTCTCGAAAAAACAAACAAACAAACAAACAAAAAACCCCAAAAAACAAAAAAGAAATTATATATTAATAAATAAAATGTTAGCTTCTAAAAAGTTGGCTTTCTGTTAAAAAAATAAGTGAAATTGCTTTATTTATATACTTTGGATTATATTCTAAATAATTTTATAACACATCTTTTAAAATTAAATTTGCTATAAACATGTTGTTGTGCCCATAATTTTTCAGAAAATGTGATAATGTAAAATTCTTTATGGCTATACAATATCAAATCTGTGTATATAATGACTTGTGTCAATGTTTTATTATATGAGTGCTATTGACTCAGTTCCTGTGTTGGTACATAATCCTCATCATCACAGAATGTAGCTGTTCTGGAGATTGAGTTTTGACAGAGATGATGCTGTTAAGAAAATCTTTAGACTAGATCTTAATCAACTATACATAGTACCTTTTTTTTTTCAAAGAAATAAATTTAGGTCACAGAGTTACATGTATGTCTAATTGTATGGAGACACAAGGGGTTATATAAACACTGAAGATGGATAGATGGAATGAAACAACTGATGCTGCTGGTAAATTTCAGTTGGTGGGATTGGGTTCATTTGGTCTGTAGTGCTTTTTCTAGCAACACTACCACGTTAATATACTAACTGGTCTTCTTCTTAAACAATTTGATTTAATAAATAATATGTACATTAAGAAAACATTTGACCTCCTCCATGATGCCCATAGAAGAAAAGCTGGAGCTGGAATTATCAGGTCAAAACTACTTTTTGCCTTGTTAATTCTTCAACAAGGGACAAAGGTAGGTTCAACTTTTTCCTTCAGTAAATACCAGACACTTCCTTGTTAATTTATGTGTTGAGCAGTGTAAGATCAAAGAGACTATGTTTATACATCCAAGTACAGACAAAAACAGCAATTTTGAGTACTACATGTCATTTAGAAAGACAAATATAACAGTGACAATGTTAGCCCCTTAGCATGTTTGTTATTGCTCATTAGTGTATTGTTTCAAAGCAATTGATTGAATGCTGTTTATCTGCAACATATCTATGCTTCACTCCAGGAGATACCTGTGGTTTTCCTCAGGGAAGACAGATCTAGAGCTGAAACCCATAGATGATCCTGCAGAAGGGAAGAATAGTCATGTGGATAGGGTGGCTGATGTCTAATGAGATTATTATCATCGAACATGATAGGTAAATATAAGAACATTGATTATAGAATATCATTGAAGAACCAACATAATTCATTTGAGAAGGTCTAAGAATATTTCAACGATCCCCATAATAGGAGATATAGTAATGAGATCTAGATAAATGGGAAGAGGGTGAATGTACAATGATTATCTCTAGTTGAAGCTTGTGATACTAGAGGACTTAGGGTATATATATTCATATTTAAGTTTTATCTTGAGAAGCCACTTCTAAAACTCAAGAGAGTAACAAGAGACTCTTCTATTAAATTCTCTACAGTTCTCCAAGTATCCTTCTGTGATGACATTTCTGACAGTGATGTGGGACTCAATGTGTATGAAAAAAGACCATTGAATATTATTTTATAACCTTGTTGGGCAGTGGTGTGGAGGAATAAGAGAGTGGGAGAAAACCCTTGTCCAGCCAGAGTTCTGGTGCTCTGGACGGTGGACAGGAAAGATTATCACAGGCTTTCTACTTGGCCCCGGGTGGGTGATGATGCAACCATCCTTTGCTACCAGTTGTTGAGCATCAGGCATGAGGGAAATAAAGGGAGTGGGAGAAAACCCACATCCCACCAAAGTTTCTGTGCTCTGGGTGAAGAAGGACTGTCACATGCTTTCCAAGTACACTTGGGTGGGTGCCTGGCTGTGGGAAGCCATGGAACCCTAGATTGGTGGGTGGTGGGGTTGTAGGGAAGGACAAGGGGTAGTCCTAGGTAACAGGTTCTCAGTCTCAGGCATCCCAGACACACTTGGATACTGTGAAAGACCTGAGAACAAAATGTGGGACCTGGGGACAGCTCTGTCAGCCCCAGGGCTGAAGGAAGGAAAGGCCAGGGTGGTTCCCATGCAGGTGAAAGTCTTTGGTCTGGTCCATGGCTAGAATGCAGGAAGGTCTTCTGGAGTGAGGTTAGACATGGCTCATTAGGGGAAAGCCTATCCCATGGTTCAAGCATGGTGGGCCTTGATGAGCAGAGACAGTCTGTGGTTTTAGAGCTTTCTTGTAGAAAGGCAGAGAGAAAGAGAAGGTAGAAAGAGATAGAGGCAGGCCATGGCCACGTGGATAGAGGGGGAAAGGGAGAGAGAGAAGGAGGGCTAGAAATGAGAGGAAGAAAGGTGAGAGCTTAAAAAGAGTGAGGAGGGGCCAAGCAGCCCATTTTATACTGGGCTGGGCTATCTTGCAGTTGCCAGGTAGCTGTGGGGAGGAGCAGATCTGGATATAGTCAGGTAACTGTGGGGGTGGAGTCTAGCCAGAATGCCAGAAGCTTGGGGCTTTATCTGAGTGACTGAGAGTCAGACACCTCTGCTTCAGGGGCTGTGGGGGCAGTAACTTTGACAGAATCCAGCAGTCCAGGAGACATGATCTAACACCTTTTGTCCCATGTACATGGAAATCACTATCCATCAGGTCCCAGGGGTTCCAGATGTTTGCTTGATTGGAGACCAGGCTGTCTGTGCACAGCCCACTTCCCTACATAATAGCCTCATCCACGTGGACCAGACACAGGACAGAATGGGTGATAATAAAACCTTCATGGAAATTCAGTGTTAGATATTAGAACTCCCACCAGGGAAAACCATTTGGCTTCATTTCTTTTATTCATTTGTTTTTAAAATTTTTGTTGTGTTTTTATTTGCTGTATATAAATATTTGTCTTCCATGTTTGTATGTCTCTCTCTCTCTCTCTCTTTATATATATATATATAAATGATATATAATATCAATATATATATATATATATATATATATATATATATATATATATATGATATATAATGATATACCTGTACCTCTAGAGACCAGTAGAGACTGTTTTAATATCTGCTATGTGGGTTCTAGGAATTAAACCTGAGTCCCTTGGAAAAACAACAAGGGCCTATATCCTATGAGTCACTCTCTATCCTAAATTTTCTAACTTTGTCTTTTTCTGGTCATACTTGTTCCATTTTTTGGTGGAAATAGAGTGGTCACAGTGGAGACTTTTCATTTGATTATCACAGAATCTAGTTTATGGTTTATAATCTTTCAGTGTGTGGCAGATTTCTGTCTTGCAATATAGATTTGGCTTCCAAACCTGTTCATCTGATAAGATTTTGTGATATGAAGGCTTACTGTCAAAAGGCTAGTCATATACTAATGTGCTGTGATGTCTCTAACAACCAAAGAATGAGGTATGGCAAAAAAAGAAAAAAAAAATGCTTGTCACAGAGCTAAATATCAGAAAAACAATACAGACTTTATTGCCCAAGTAAAGGAAATAACATAGAATTCCCCCCATATTTAACAGTGGTCTATAATTTTTACTTAAACTGATAGAAAACCAATTTTAAAAACTAAAAACTACTTTAAAAATGATCAAGTATACAAAGAAAAACACTTTAGTTCTTGTACATTTGAAAAAAAAACTAGATTGTTTTCCATCATATTTCAAGCATATTTTAAAAGTCTTTCAGTATACAAGCATGTACAGTTATGGAAAACATATGAACAGGTCAGGTTCATCTGTATGATGGAATAATCAAAATTTTAAAGGTCCTAACCACAGATACACACAAAGAGCAACACAGGAACACAGAAATTTTCATAGTGGCTTCAAGTCTCAAAATCTAATACAACACATCATGTCATCTGTATAATAATCTGGAATTTGGTTCAATCATAAAGAAAAGAAACCAGTGATCTCTTAGGGACAGTCCTCACTACCAAGAGACAATATGAAGGAAACTGATTGTGACACCTTATTATGTCCAAAGTGTTAATAGTTGTCTGAATTATAGATGTTAAGCTGATATTTTTTGTTGTTGTTGTTATTACAGGAAATGTTATTTTTCTTGTGGTTCTGCTTTTGTTTGTTTGTGGTTGTTTTAGAGAAAATATTGCTCTAAAACTCACTATGTAAACCTTCAAGATCTTAAACAGAATATTTCCCCTGCCTAAACCTTTCAGATGTAAAACTTGTGGAATTAAGCTATCACCTCTAGCTTGAAAAGTTATTTTGTAAGACTAAAGAACTACATAGGTGTTCTAGAAAAGACATTTTCCTTGCATCTGAATAAAGAAATGTTTATGAAAATTTTAGGGGTTTGTAGTTGTTGTTTTCTCTTTCTGAACTAAATGACCACTAGCCTTTTAAACTGATTTTTATACATAACATTGTCTTAGTTATTTATACTTTTGTAAATTTCGAATATTGCAGTCTCTTAGATATTAGGAATCTAAGAGCAGATTCTGCTGGAGCAGATGTCAAACAAAAAGCACATCACACAGTCTCATTGTGGTTCCCTGCTAAAGACTGAATTTGACCATGCCCCCAAACAGTCAGGAGATGTGTACAAGTTCATTGTGCTGCTCCTGGTGGTGTGACTATAATCTTTGAGATCAAACTCATGATGTATACTTGAGGGAGGGACTTTACACATCTGATAGTGAGTGGCCAGCATTGATGAGTATGTGGCAGAGAATTTTAATTGATGGTTAACCAGCAGAATTGTTGTGATGAAGATTTCCTAAGATGGCATATTGGATATCAAGAGATAACTACAGAAAGGTAAGTACAAAAGAAAGAGGAATAGAAGATGAAAGAGAGGCCAGTAGGGAAGAAGAAAGGAAGAGAGAGAAGGACAGAAGGAAGGAAGGAAGGAAGGAAGGAAGGAAGGAAGGAAGGAAGGAAGGAAGGAACTAAGGAAGGAAGGAAGGAAGGAAGGAAGGAAGGAAGGAACTAAGGAAGGAAGGAAGGAAGGAAGCGAGGGAGGATAGGAGCCAGCCAGCCAGGCAATTAGAAGAATGGACAGATATTCGTGGATGAGGTTTTAGATCTAATGCTATGACTAACATTACAGGCTAAATTATATTTCATGAAGAATATCAGCACTTAGTACTCTTTGGCTGTTACAGTAAATTTATTATTACTTTTGTTGTTGTTGCTTTTGTTCAAATTGTTAATTTTCTGGCAGAATTGTCTGTTCTCTAAATATATTAATTTTATCTTACCATATATTGAGCACACTGTCCTCTATTCTCTTCTATTTCCCCTTTTCTCAACCCTCTGCGCTTTTAATAGATCCCTTTGTACTTCTAGGTAGTTTAACTTAGGTAGTTTTCTGTCACAATAGTGCAACACTTGAATCTGGGTATTTTATAAAGGAAAGAGTTGTATCTAGCCTAGGGTCCTGGAATTCCAGGACATATACTTCTGCAATCAATTGAAGTGAAGGCCTGAAAAAAAGATGAGATTACAATATTAAGTGTGTCTGAGATAATGAAAAATCACATTGCCCAAAGTAAACAGTAGAGGAGTGTTGTTTTATAAAAATTTACAACTTGTTACCACTACAGAGTCTATCTTCAGGTTTGATGCCTTGAGTCTTGATATAAAATTGCTTCCTCAGCTCCACCTCATAAAGAAACCAGCCTCAATTGATGTCATAACATTGGGGAGCGCACATGTGGGTACGAGGATCATTCACTACAAATGGTTCCAAGAGGTTGATAGCTATGAGTGCAACAATTCTTGCTGTTAGTCATCTTTGCATCCTTTCCATTGATGCTAAATTAAAAGTCTTTGGGAAAAAAAAAGATAAGCTTAAAAAGGAAAAAGAAAAAAAAAGCAACAAATCTCTGCGATTAAATAATGATTTTCTCATTTTTATACCCCATTCTTCTTATTTTATAGTGTCAGCACAGAGAATGGATGAGACAAACATAGGCAACTTTCTCCAGAGGAATAAAGGTTTCTGACCATTGGGGTATTGCAATTAGCATTAGAACTATTAGTACTTAGAATGACATACAATATTGATTGTGCTTTTCTCAAGTCCTGTCTTAGTCAAAATCAGTAATCCTTGGCATATAAATCACATGCTTCCTGATTCCTTTACTTCTTCTAAACCTCTGAGGCCATAGTGGATCCTGTAGTCATACAAAAAAAAATCTTTTTTTTATTTTTAATTTTTTTCTAATTCCTCTAATATTAAAGCAGAAAACAGCTAAGAAAACAGCTGATAGTGGGAAGACTATGTTGAAGATATGTTGATGACTGAAGTCTTCTCCAATTCATTGGAAACCAGTCCTCTTGTCTGAACGCAAAAGTAAAATAAGACAACCCCAGTATGTTGATGGAGTGAAGTGTAAGGGAAGACACAAATGGCTCTTTTTCCACATTGTATGAAGAATGGAAGAAGGACCCAAGCACAAGGTGTGTATTCAGCATACTGAAGAACCACAGAGAGCCTATAGGGAGGGACACAAACCCTTCAATTCTCAGTACTATTGCACAGTGGTACACCATGGACTTTATTGAGTTGCAGCAACTGATACAATTCTTTATTTTTGTCTTGGACTATAAACTCCTCACTGGCAAAAGGGCTTTCTTTCTGTTTTAAAAGTTTGATTTTTATGTGTGTATATGTGTGTTCACGTGTGTGTGTGTGTGTGTGTGTGTGTGTGTGTGTATCAATGATGTCATGTGTATATTTTGACAGGGTGTCTGTTTTCCCTGTTTTCCCTGTAGCTGGAGTTACAAGCAGTTATGATCCACCTACATGACGTCTGGGAACCACATTCTTGTTCTCTGTAAGATCAGTATAGACTCCATCTCTGACCCATCTCTCTAGCCCACTTCCTGTCTATCCAGTAAGACCAAGTCAAAAAGAATAATTATCTTATAGTGGATAGTTATAGCAAACATAACATCACCATTTTGGCCCAGAATATCTTATGCAAATTTTAAAAGTTTATCAAAGTTTTATCAATAATATGAATAAAAATAAAGCCAACCTACGTGCTGACTAGTGCCAACATTTGGCTGAATGAATAAGAGGATTATTTTGAATAAAATAAAGAAGGTGCATCTGGAAAGTTGGGACAAACTGATGCACAGCCAAGTTGCCCAATGTTGACAGCATCTGAATGTGGACCTACAAGCAGGTTGCAAACATTAATAGCTGTGGTTGTATGGATTTGTCCCAGAATTTACAAAGCTTTCTAAGTTTAATATTAGGGAACTAAACTGATTACTCTACAGAGAAGATTTTTCAGATTATAAACAAAAAATTTTTTTCTGATACTAAAACAGGACTTATATGACTTTCAGGGATATTTGAGAAACAAATGGAGTTAGCAGACTTAGATGTTAGAAATGTCATGAAAGAGAATTATCTGGACAAAGTCACAGGGATTGTCTATCAGAACCTTGTTCAATGTCCTTGCAGTTGACAATTAGAGAGATTTAAGAGTATCAACTTTGGACTTGTGGAAAGTTGGGATTTGCAACTGTTCTTCATTCTCTATTCTTAGTTCATTCTCTGTGTATATTAAGTCAAATATACTACCGAATGCCTTTCTTTATTATCCTGCCTGGACTCCAACATACTCAAGGATGCACCCTGAAACCACAGTTGTAAAAAGTCTCCTTAACACAGATTTTCATGGTGTGATTCTTCTATGATGCCTCTTAAATTAATTTCAATGATTATTTCATTTGTGGGCATTTGTGGTGTGTGTGTGTGTGTGTGTGTGTGTGTGTGTGTGACAGAGAGAGAGACAGAGAGACAGAGACAGACAGAGACAGAGATAGAGACACAGAGACAGACAAAGAAAGACAGAGAAACAGAGAGACACACACACAAAGACAGAGAGAGACAGAGACAGAGACAGAGACAGAGACACAGTGAAACAGGGACAAACAGATGGAGGAGAGAGAAAACCAGCCCATAGAGACAGATAAGGGTATGGAGTCTTCTGAAGCTGAAATTAGACAATTACTCATGGAACCATTTCTATATCCCCTGGTTTACTCATGAATATAAACACATGTTATTTCCATGGACCTCAATATCTTTAACTCAATTATATTTTAGCAAATTTTCTTATTCTGCCCTTGTATACTTCTGCCTGAATTTGCTGGCAGAAAGCTCAGGTTACACCGAGATTTCTATCAGATTTCTAACCTGTGATACCCATGTCCCTCCTACATGTGACCAATGGAGGAGTATTTTAGAAGGCAATTTTCTGCTTTCCAACGTCTATTAGTATAGTTTACTAAGACAGTAAGGTATATGAGAGCCACACTTCTCTGCTACTCCACAACTGGTCTTGATGTCATACTCAGCCACTGTGTAAAATCACTGATGCTCTGTAGCTGGTCAGTAATTCATTCTCTCCAGAAGCTGATGTCATCAGTCCCTACTGTACAGACCACTTGCTGTTACCAGGTCAGATGTTTTCCCCCTTGCTTTATAGTTGCAAACTTCCATCATTCTTCTGAACTAAATTCATATCAAATTGAAATGTCTCACTTATATCATTTTTACTTGGGAATGAAGAATTTATATTTAATTAGTACTGTAATATATGAAGCATCCATTCTATATGTATGTGATTGACCCACCCAAATTTATATGTCATATTCCTCCTTTTCCAGAAGCTTATCTTCACTCTTCTCTTTTCCACAATTTTTCTGTAGCCTATAAAATGCATTATACAGGTCCCCATGCTGTATTCTAATTCCTACTGCTTCTTCCAGGAACATGGTAAGAAAGAAATGACTATACTTCTCACTTTTAATTGTCCAATGAATTGTTTTAAGAGCTAAAGGTTGGCATAGGACCACAAGAAGACATCTTCTGGAAACAGAGAAACTGCTCATATGAATTTTTGTTTGCGGCAGCATGTATAAATGCCTGGCAGGCCTAAGGCAGACAACCTCCAATATGGAGAGAGATTTAACTACCTCTCCATCTGCCATTAGGTGAATTATATTTATTAACTGCTTAGAAAAGGAGACATGGTTTTTGTTGAATGTGTTTCCCCTGATGAACTCATGCTTTTCATTGAATGTATCTCTCCTGGCTATGCTTTAGTTGAGGACAACACAATCATCAATAATTAAGCAGCACAAAGTAAATTTGAAGGGCTAAAATCTACAAAATTAAGAGAAGTTGCTGTATCATAGAAGAATTTTGGTCCTTTGAAAATGACTAAAACACATGAGTGAACTAAGTTTTATAGAGTACAACTATTCAACTGACCCACAACAGATCAATAACACATAAGAAAGCAACTTTCTCATTTTTGTTTTCTAGATTTTGGGATTGATTTAATTTGCTAGCACAAGGTAGCCATCTGTAACTTAGTTGACATAATCTATAGAACTATGGTGATCTCAGCTGCAATGTCAAAAGAATGATAGGACTTTAGCACAACGATCTCCTTTTGCTTATTTGATGATTTTTATGTATTTGAAAGAGGCCTGGAAATATTTAGGCAATAATTCATGTGTTCAATATAAATTGATTGGACACACATCCTTGTTTTATCTCTTACTGTGATAGTGATTTTTGTCCAGGAGAAAAAGAAATGGGTGATAAGAGAACTTATTGAATATAACCAAGGTCACTTGGTATAGATATATTGGCCAAAATGCCATTACAAGAGAAAAGTTGAGATGCCAGGTAAGGAAATGATATTCAAGAAATCACTAGTGAACATCTACTGGGACTTTGGATATTAAGATAGCATTTGATCCATCTAGCAGCTATCTTGTACTTCTATTTGTAAGTCTGTGCATTTTTCATATTTCACACATAATTAGCCTTATAACATCCTAAAATAGGTATCAAATAAAGCACTGTGGTGACAAAGTGGAGGGAAAAAATAAACACTCATGATTCAAGTAAGGAGTTCCAAAATACATAATGAAAAAGAAACAAAGCGAAGAAACACTCCAAATGAAGTAGTTATGTGAAGTTTAGAATTGTGGAAACTGAAGATGAACCTTTCATTATTGTTTGCAAATGATATGAAAGGATCCCTCTCACCCTTTTTTTATATTGGGATCATCCACAGTGGGAATCTCCAAAGGCCAGAAGCTCATGATGGGAGTATGGGGAGATTATGTAGCACATCTGCATTACCTGACACTCATCCACATATTTACTATAAAGTTTGCATACTGATTATTGTGAGAATTTCAATGGCAAGAAAGATGATGATCAGCTTCATTTTCAGTAAGACATAGTGTGAACATCGTAATATTTATGAAATAGTAATATTTATCTTGTACTGAAGTTGGTTTCGATGAAAAAATGTAATTCTATTTAAGGGCATAGGCTAAAAATGTTCTGCTTGATCTAGATGGCAAACTGGACAAGATTCTTTCTTTGAGGAACCTCTTCTGAGAATGAACTGAGTGACAACTGCATCATTGGACACAAAACTTTCAGGACTAAAGATAGTCTTGTGGAGGAAGCATGTACTTTTCAAGAGGTGTTTTCCTTTATAACACAGAAAGATAGAACATTGAGGACAGCGAAGAAATGCCTGAAATTTCCTATCGTTTTGTTTATTAACAAGAATTTTTAGCCTAAAGATTTTTAAAGTAGTAGTGAGGTGTTTGGATCGCCTAGTGAAACCATTGAGAGAAATAACTTCAGAATCATGGCAACAAGAACTACAATAGCCATGTCCCTGTTACTTCTGCAATCTACCCATTAAAGTGACCTCACAGATTATACACCATGGAGTGTATAAACTAAGCCTTCGAGGCTGAACTCTCAGATAATTGTATAGTTTAAAGTGTATGTACATGTGTGAATAAATATTTTAAGATGATAGTGCCTCATAAAGTATGTTTGTGAACATGTATATATAACATACATTTATAAATTGCATATTTGGAAGCAAATGTCAACACCACCTTTTTGAAAATTCTTATACTAAACAAGATAGAATTACTGGTATTTACTCATTTGGAAATAAATCTATACAGAATATATTTGGGCTATTTTTCTCTGTAATTGTTTTTAAAATGTCATTGGTATATTTATATTCACCCAGGCTTCAAGGACAGCATATACCAACCCTTCTTTCTAGGGGTCAGCCAACCCATAGTGTTCCTGGGGGTTGTCACTTAAGCTTGGTGGAATAATGAATGTACAGTTCCTGGATAATAGATACTGAAGGCTTTACATCACTGTCTCAGCTCATTGGAAGGAACCACTGCAGGAGGAGAATTGTTGGTTTCTGAAGAATCACTGAAATGAAAACACACCGCTCCCTGGAAGGCCATAGAAGGTGCAAAGCCTCATTGCAAAGTCATCCTCAGATGAGGCTACCATGGTGGATGCTATATTACTTCACACCAGACAGCATAAGTCTGAGGAAAATACAATCCACCATCTGATTATCTGCAGTGGAAGAGCAAATGACTATGGAAATGTTGCAGTGGGAGTGATATCTGCCTCAGTTTCTCTGTGGCAATAATGACACTTGTGTATGGATTAAGCACATGAGGAGCACATTCTATTTTTATTTAGAATAGAAGAGATACTTACTGGTGCTGGTTATGTATTATAACCTTGTCATGATAAGTATGGTGGCTTGTGATTTCTAATTTATTGAGTGATAGTAATTATGATTCATTGATTAAGAATGTTATACCAATAATTTGTATTACAGAACCTTAAAAATTAGAAACAGAAAATTATAAAATTCAGTAGAAGCAAGGTGGATAATTTGGATGTTGAGAGGTGATCAGGGAAACATATTCAGAGAATATGAACAATAAACTGCACGTGTCATCTGAGTGTTAGCTAAACCATAAAGACGTATTATCAAAGACATTTAAACAGTAAGGAAATCAGCATTACTTTAAAAAAAACAGTTTGAAGATTTTTTTATTTTAGATAAGCATAGGTTTTCCATTGTTCCAGATGTGTAGTGTCCCAGACATGATTTGGTATATAAACTGCAAACCACTTTTTAAAACTATGGTCCTTTTGTCCTGATGAACACAGCATTACCTAGGGCATATGCATGTGTGATCAGCAGAGCCTTAAGGTGGGTTTTCTCATGTTGTCATTCTTTTCTTTCCTCCTGTCATCTTAGATTTTGGCAACCATTCCTGCCTGTATAATGACTCTTCCCTACCCAGCACCTACGTGTACTTACATTTACGATTATTTCTCACAATTTATTCTTTGACATGCTCTGGTCATTTCTCTTTAATGTGAATCTTATTAAATGAACTTTATTTTAATTTTGAACACAATCCAAATCGTGTTTAAATTATCTAATTATCTATTCCATGGAATCCCTCGACTCAATTAACCATATTTTAAAGTGAACTGAGAAATATGAGTGAGACTTTAATTTTCATCTAGTATCAAATGATCAGCCTTAAAAGTGGTACTGTACTGAGTGGTTGTGTTTATGCATTTATAGATTGTATGTGTGTGAGCATCCAACTAAGTGTTTCTAACAGCAATTAATGAAAACATGGGCATGAGTTTGGTAGAAAACAAGTAAGTCTATAGGGGAAGTTTTGCAGGGATGACAAAAACAGGGTAATTGATGTGACTCTATGCTATAACAAAAATTAAAAAAAATATTTATAAAACATTGAAGGTATTCTATAGTATCCCAATATGTTAATCCACAATTATGTAAATAATATGATTAAGTTTAGATAGCCATGAAGGTTATGAATAACAGACAGATGATTGAATGTTAATTTTTCTTGAAAAACAATTGTCCTTGTTCAATTTTTTCCAGCTATGCCCAGCCTTTGGTCACTTTTGTCAAAGCATTTCCCTTGTCATCATATAGAATGAGTAGGAGTGCTTCCTAGAGAAGATTTTCTACCAAAATGAATTAAAAATGACAACCTGAGTCCCAGAGTAGGTATGTGCCAGGTTAGATTCCAAGATCTGTACAATGGGCTTTGAACAGAGATGGTGGTGCCACACTGCCTGTGGTGAGTAGCTGAGCTAGTCTACATGCAGATCACACAAACATGGAGTTGTGTGTCAGAAAGGTTGAGATCAACTCATAGGAGAATACCAACATGTAAGATCTAGGCATGAGACTGGATTCTCATTTTAAGAAGTAACCATAAAAAATAAAAATGGGAAGCCTTTGATCTCTGCTTGGAGCCCTAGAGAGACAAAATCCAAAGCTGAATTATAGACTCCGTAACCTAAGCTTCAATGCATATCTCAAAGTTTCTGCTGACCATTCTCTGTATGCACACTTAAGACTGGAAGTCCATTTTCCCAGTGTCATAATTGGGTTTACATTAGGCTACTAGAGAGTCTGAAATTGCAATACTCAATCAGCTCCAGAAATATAAGAGCTAACTTATTCACATTAGTTCACTTTATAACTGAGGACCAGAGGAACAAACCAAAGTTTATATATCCTCAGATTTATACTCTGTTCAGGAATGGTTGACTTTTTCTTGCAGGATTGTTCTACTTAAATTTCCAGATGAATGTTGATTCTGCTATAATTTAATATCTTTAAACTCCAGAAACTCCCTGCAAAATGAAAGAGTATTTCTTTATTCAGCAAGGTATTTCTATGGTGGTTTTCTGTTTATCAATACGTGTAACTTATATGAACAGATGCTGACATCTACCAAATTGCTTGGGGAAAGTCAGATAACTATAAGAGTGGATGTCATAGCAGGTAATGAAAGAAGAGGGATGAAAATATCCACAGACACTTAACTCCCACCTCTGATCTGAGTAGCCTGGACAGGTTTGTCCAACCTTGGTATTTTTCTTTCTGCAATACTTAACACCACATGAACCCGAGCCTCTCAAACATTTTTCAGTTCATCCTGACATTCAATAAATGATCAAAGAACATATATTACCACTATTATATATATTATTATTTGGAGAGAAAGCAAGTTTTTCCAGTTAAATTGACAAATCTCTAATTATATCAGAAGTGCACAAGCAAAGCACTTCAGCAAGTGCTGGACATGACAGTTAGAGGTAGTCAAAGTAATCAAGGGGAGAATAACATGTCAAAACCCAAGTGAGAAGTCACAGATCATTATGCAATACCAAGTGGTCAGCCATGTGATTGTACATAAGCAATACACATAACTATACAACTGAGACAATTGTGTTGTAGACTTAGGAGTATTTATATATATATATATATAATACTTGGGGATGTATATGTGTGTACACATTAAGTATATGCATTATTATATACATATATGATATATATATATATATATATATATATATATATATATATATACATAATATATGTGGCTGTGGTGCACATGTGTATGTGCATGCCACTGTATGTCATCCATGGAAGTCAGAGAACAACTTTAGAAAGTCACCTGTCTCCTTCCACAATGGGATATGGATACCAATTTCAGGTTACCAATCTTGTGAACATTATATATACTACACACATATATACACATTAATATTTATATATGTATGTATATAAAAAAGAAATCTGTGATATATATATATATATATATATATATATATATATATATATATATATCAGATATATATAAGAAATATAGTACATGAATGTGAAAGCAAGTACAAGGCTGAATGTGACAGTTTGGAGGAAGGAAAGGGAAGAAAGAAAACAATGTTTGAATTTCAAAACTAAAAAGATGAAAAAAACTTAGTAATTACAAAATAAGTCCAACATGTGCCCCAGGACCTGCCTCAAAAGATCTAGAGCAAAAGGATGCTTGCACAAGTATGTGCATAGATAGCTGTGCAGGTCTGCATCAGCCCAGAACGTTTCCTGCATCGGTGTTCTATTCTCACTACCATTTCATTCAGTATCCAGATTTTACTTTGTGTTCAAAAGTAACAAACGAAAATTATCAAAGTCTGCAATCTATTACAATGCATAGTTAAAGTGAAAGGAGGTATAAAAATTAAAATAAAGTATTAATTATAAAAAAGAGCAATCTCTAAGCCATCAAGATGGCAGAGTGGATAAAGGGTTTGCTGAACATGAAACTCACATTTCACTGTGGAAGAAGAAAGAGGATTCCCTAAAATTGTTTTCTATCTTCCATAGGCATGTGGTAACATGTACCAAGATGTTCATACATAACACACACACACACACACACACACACACACACACACACACACACACACTGGTGGACACATTAATAATAAAGCAAGCATAATCCTTTTAAACAGCATATTTCAACTATAGGACATCACAAATTCTGTTTTCCTCCTTTGTCCTCAGAATGACTCTCATCCCAAAGTATTGGCTCAGGCATAAGTCTACATGAGGACTGAGAATATCCTGGGATCTAGACTGAGATTTAAAAATGCTACCGCTTCTTAGAAAAGAAAACTGTGTATCTCAAAGCCACCAGTGCACCACAGTTTGTATTTGTGCTCATTGAAAAAAAAACCTGAGCAAACCTTTCTCTGTGCATTAAGCTTTCTGACCTTTATTGAAATAACAAAACAGTTATTCAAAGGATGCAAGGCTGAATTAAAGGTAACATTCTATTTGCTAACGTTCATGGAGGAATCCCATGCTCAGTTTTCTCAGAGCTTCTCAGAAAGAATATTTGCGCAGCTCTTGGCTTTCTCAGGGGGTTGCTGAATTGTGCTTTTTTAAAAGTTAAATGTTTGGATAGCAAAAAGTTTGATGTGTTAACAATCAAAACTTGCATTTGAAAGCTTGAGACAGCATCACAGACACTAAAATCTGCATGAAGAGAAACATCTTGAGACCTGAGTCTGAGCTACACATGGGTTATGTTATGAGTATCAAGGCCTCTGCATAGCATTATGGACATAGACCAGCTAGTTGTTTACATCAATAGATTTTGTGTGTGTGTGTGTGTGTGTGTGTGTGTGATGGTGGAAAGTAATGGTAGTTATTGAGTTTTTCAAAATTATCTATCATATTCAAGAATTCTGGGGAAAGGAACTTGGCAGATCCATTTTTCAAACTATGTGTTTATGTTTATGTGTTTGTTTGTGTTTCTCTGTGTGTGCTCAGGAGTCATAAGTGCCAAGGCCTAAGGAGGAGACAGGAGGATGTCTGATCCTCCAAAGCTGTAGTAAGAGGCAATTGCAAACTCTCTCAAGTTGGTGCTATGAACTGAAATTGTGCCCTTTATAAAAGCAGTACATATTCTTAACCCTGAGTGAGTAATCTCTCAAGCCCTTGCCTGATCAGATGTCCATACACAAGGTACTGGACACATGCCGAAAAGCCACATTTCAGCTGGTTAACTTTGCTGAGGTATAGTACAGTTTTTCAGGATTACTCTTTTCTTTTAGTGCTAAATATTGTTCTTATAGACATACACATGTTTGGTTACAATTATCTGTCACTCACTCACTAAAATTACTCTTTTAGTATCATAGAAGAATTATGGGGTTTGATATGGTACATATTTTTACGAGTATGTGTACACATGTTTACATGTGTTATATAATAGTTGTGTGATGTATGTAGTATATAATCTATTGGTGTTCATGTAGATATTTGTATATATGCCTTTGGAGGGCAGAATTTGATAATGGGTATTTTTACCTAACTCCACTTTATTTTATGACAAAGGACCTGCCTGTAAACCTGAAGCATATTGATTTGGTTAGCCAGGCAGGATACTGATCTTCAGGGACTTATCCACCAATTGCTATCCTCAAAGGCAGGGGTTCTAGACAAGCACCAGAATACTTTGATTTTTATTCAGATTCTCTNTGGGCTAATATCCACATATCAGTGAGTACATGTTATGTGAGTTCTTTTGTGAATGGGTTATTTCACTCAGGATGATGGCCTCCAGATCCATCCATTTGCCTAGGAATTTCATATATTTATTGTTTTTAATAGCTGAGTAGTACTCCATTGTGTAAATATACCAAATTTTTTGTATCCATTCCTCTGTTGAGGGACATCTCAGATTCTCAGAATTTGCACTCATATCCTCAAACTTGCAACTTTCTAACCAAGCCATGTCTTTAGCTACACCATGATCCATTTAATCTTGAATCATCTTTTTCCCATATCTATTGAGTCATATTCCATAAGTCCTATATTAAGTGAGGCTAACACTACATGTATAGTAGTTTCCACTGACAAAATCTCGGAGGAGAAGTCTGATTGCAATCAATAGCAGAGAAGACAACAAACACATGTACTATGCCTGAGAACATGTTGAATTCATCTGATCATGTATATGAGATTCATCATTATAAGAACATGATCTATAATAGACACTTAAATGCTTAGCCTTGTCGTCTTACTTCTGAAAGAACAGATTTAAATTATATTATCAAAGTTACACTCGATGACATCCTTCTTGGAATCCAGTGCATTGCTTGCCAGTTCTAACTAGAATGACTCTTGTTGAGTCCTGAAAGTTGTTAGACCACCTAACCTTTCTTTTATTGTAATTATTGAGTAATGGTTTAATGTGACTGGCCAAAATTAACAATGTGGTTCACTGCATGTGTGTATGTATATTAATTTAATTTAAAACTGTTTGAAGTCTTTGATTATGTATGTAGAGGTAAAAAAGAATGGACTGATAGACAATACAGATGACTTGAAGATCAAAAATTAAGTAAGAGATAAATAGGCATATGTATAGATAGAAAGATATGTAGACAAAGAGAAAAATATGAACAATAAACACTATTATAAAATAAAATTACTGGGGGTTAGTATATTATTAGAAATTGTTTTCACTAAAAGTTGAAATTTGTAAGAAGAATTTTTGTATTACTCTACAGACTATACAAAACCAAAGTACATAAGTGGAGGACCTTTGTGATGCAAATGTATCAAACTTTGTCATGGGCTTGCACTCCCTGTCTTATTCCAATTTTGGCTTTCTAATGTTGGAATAATTTTCTACTGCTTTGGTAATGGAGTCACCCAAGGAAACTCTTGCCCAGTATTGTTCGTACTGTGATGATGCTAATAATTCTGGGCTATGAAAATCAGTCTCTTGGTTTATGGGGTTGTCAAAATTGCTAAAAGTTTATCATGTATCCATTGTAAAGAGCAACTCAAGGATGGTCTGGCACCTGCATTTGCAACTGCAATAAAATTCAAGAGCCAAGAGTGAGGTGCCAGGATGAAAACTGTAAAATTCTATTCACTTTTTCTATTATAGCATTTTTTTTGGACAAATTAAAGAACTGCTGCTTGGTGTAAATTAAAAGGTTTTGGGCATTTGGGAAAGCAATATGAAGTCACTCAGAACTCAGGAAGAATCTGGCTCTGTTCCAAAATGTCTGATAAGAGGACCTGAGACAGATCAGTTCTCCAAGCTGCTCCCTTGTTCTCTCCAGGTTGTGTGCTCACAGCTCTCCAATATAAAGCCTAGGGGAAAATCCACCAATGCATAGAGTACAGCACTTGCCTTGTTCAAAGGTTTTCTGAAACATTTTAAACCAAAAAATTCAAATTTCAAATTTTTGGGAAAGGCAAAGTATGGACAATAACTCTCCAACAATAGTGTCACCTACTGCTGACATCTGTGTGAAATCAACACAGAGAAGCTGCCATGAAGATTGATAGCCAGAGAGAAAGGAAAAGGACATTTCAAGAAAAGAGATGTACTGTGAGCTACAAGGTAACCCTTGTCTTTCTCTAGCTAAGCATATCTTCCCATTTTGACAGTGAAATTTTATTGGAATAAGTCAGAAATAATAGCATTTCGACTTCTTTGTATTACTCAAACATACATAACTCACCCAAACTCATATATATTGTTAAGTGTAGAAATTAACCATGAATTTCTCATATATCAGAAAGCCTCTGTTTGTCTACCATGGTGCTGCATAAAGAGAAACAACTACAATAGTTCTTTGACTTAAGTGCTCCCCAAGGATAACTCCAGGAAAATGTTTACAAAAAACATGTTTCAATATTTTTCTGCATCTATGTTCGTTATTTTGATTGGACCAATATCTACAACCCTTTAGACTTTTGCAAATCTAAACTATTTTAAATTATATTTACCTTTTCTGTGAATGAGCTGCACAGATATTAGAGATAGGAATAAGGGGAAGGTGTTCAGAGATTTAAGGAAAGAGATAGGCAAAAGGAATAACATGTCTGTTAGGCAGATAGTTCAAGAGAAAACAATTCTGGGAATGTGGAATGGAGTAGCACTGCTTATAATATGATATTCACATTTTTCATTTTTAGTTTAAGTTTGGGTAAGATTTTTAAAGCCTCCACTTTTCAGACAGAGGCACATGTATCTCTTCATGCCCCAAGCCAGCCAGAGCTATGCAATGAGCATCTGCTTCAAAGAATGTTCTTAAGCAATCAAGTTATTCAATGTATAATCAAGCAGGTCAAACATTCTTAAATATATTAGACTGCAACATATTATAACATTTTAAATCAATCTGTATAGGTATCCAAACAGCTATTAAAATCCATGTCTATTTTTTTGTTGTTGTTGAGCACTATAGGAGTGGACAATAACAACATGAAACAGGATTTTTCCAAAGAGAAATTCTTACATTTTCGTCAGCACTGGGATCCATAACATTCCTGAGCGGAACCATTTTACTATCACTATTTCCAGGAAATCATTAAATGCTAACTTGATTCTAGTAACATTCTACAGTGTTATCTCAAATAAAATATTTCACCCATGACTTGTGATTTATCGTCTACTGCCATATATTTAATACTTAAACAAGGATATTATTCTAAGCTGTTGTTCTTTGGCCATCATATTACTTCTTCATTCCAGTTAATTCACTGTTTCTCTTATGATACATTTTTAATTGTTTTGAAATTAATATAATTATATATTTTCTTCACATTCCCTTTTCATTCTCCAACTCTCCAAGGCCCCCTACATTTTAAAAATCTATGGCCTTCTTTTCTTTAATTGTTTTTGCCTCTCACACACAAAAAAACATATGTTTGTGTGTCTGCCTGTGTGTGTGTATGTATGTATTTGTATATATTTGTATATATTTATATATAAATATTTATATTTGTATATATGTATACATATATATATATATATATATATTATACATAAACACATAAATATATAATACAAGATTTTATTCTCAGTTTTATATCTTCAGTTAGTTTAATGCTCTTTGTATGTATATTATTTAAATGCTCACAAGTTTTTAATATAACTTTAGAAGACCTGCCAGTCTATATAAACTTTCTATAGGACTAGGCACTACTTGGTAATTAATCCATTTGTGTACTATACCTCAGAATAGATTAGAAAGTTTGTGCCTGCTGGGCAGTGGTGGCACATGCTTTTAATCCCAGCACTTGGGAGGCAGAGACAGGTGGATTTCTGAGTTCAAGGCCAGCCTGGTGATATACAGAGTGAGTTCCAGGACAGCCAGAGTTACACAGAGAAACCCTGTCTCAAATAAATAAATGATAGATAGATAGATAGATAGATAGATAGATAGATAGATAGATAGATAGATAGATAGATAAATGGAAATTTGTGCCTGTCCTAAGTACTGTAAAGATTTTCATGATCAATGTTTTTCCATATTTGTTTTAAAAAACAAATCTTAATACATTTCTTTTCAGATAATGCTCTGCTTAGGGTTCAGTTAAGCAAGAGCTGGGAATTCAGGCCTAAACTTTTTCAATCACAAAGAGCATTAAGTTAAACATTCTTAAAAAGTGCTCATAGTTTCATTGAAGGAAACCAACTTACTTGATGTTCTGAAACATGTCATTCCATATCCTTGTGCAAACTCTTGATTAGTTCGAGCTCTTCTCTTTGATCTAGGCAGGGATACCAATGCCCCTTTGTTTCCTGTCATTATTTGGGTAGGTAGGTACATTCCTAAACTGTGCCTACATTACTACTCTAGTAACTGAATTACTGAGGTAAGAAATCTAATGTGACCTTTGCCTTGTGCTAGAGCTTGTCCTCAACAAAGAACAAAAACAGAAAATCATCAGGACTTGGAGAAGAAGAAAGCTCAGGGCCACTGTGTGTGTATGTGTGTGTGTGTGGAGGTTGTGTGTGTGTTTACATTTTATGATTAGAAATGAGACACTATGTTCAATATAATACCAAATACAGTGCAATTTTTTTTCAATACATTGGCAATAACTCACCTTGGCTGTTCCATACCTTTGTTGATTGTGTACTTTTGACAATGTAGCATTCTTTACCAAAATGTCATCAATCATTTCTGGTTATTTACCTGATTGTCACAGGGACAGTCTTTATAAACAACCAAAAGCTGTGGAAAGTTTTATCATTAGAGACTCTATTTACATTACTTCTCACTTTATAGAACTATTTCCCTTTATTTTAGATTGTAATATATTCCAGACATGCACACCGCCCCAGGAAAAAGGACAGAATCTATTCAGCACTGCTTTGCTCATCTTCATGATGTGTGATCCAGTTACAGTCATCAATATCCAATGAATTGTATGGATTACCCTGATGAGGTGGCTCGATGAAGTTCACGTAAGGTCAGTGCAAGTTCCAGGTATCTCATTCACTAATTGGCTTCACACCAGAAGTATCCTGTGTTAGCCCAGTCCAGTTAACCTTCTTGCCCTATGTCCTGAGTCTATCTTCCCTTCAGGGTCAGGTTTTTTTTTTTTTTTTTTTTTTTTTTTTAAGAGCCCCATAGCCAAACTAGATATTACAAAAGGAATTAACCAACCCTTAGACAATCATTGACAGGCTTCAACCTTTCAGGCTTCTAACCAAAATAAGTTTGGAGTTTACTCTGTAACCACTTCAGTAATGATGGAGTTTACATTTCTGCTCACCTGAGATACAATGAGTGACAACAAGTCTTGATGACCTCTTATTCCCCACCTCCAACCCAACAGTCACATAGGCTCTAGGATCTTTTCTATCAGAAAATACATTTTAGAGCACAGCAGACAGGAGCTCAGAAAGATGCAGAAACATAGTATAGTTCAGTCTTCTGGCATGTGGGTGTAGTCACATTTTACATCTAGAAACACCCCAGACATTCTTTCAAGAATGGCCCTTGCATCACATCTGTCATTTTCCCAGACCAAAGCACATTAGCATTGGTCTCCAGTATCTACTAGTCTTTTAATAATTAGTTATTTTTTATGTCACATATGTTAAGTTGGATGAATGAAAGGATAAAAAAATAACATGATAATTCCTGGGGGCAGTCAGAGCTTTGTGAAGAGAGTCTCCAAACCTTAGCAAACATCTCTGTGTCATTAAGTATAACCTTGGCACTTGAAAAGTAATTTCCATTCCATTGTACCAAAGATTTGGTCAAAGATCAATTGTCTTTGTAATTATATCATATATCATAAGGCAGAGAATCAGTGAGAGAACAGGCTCTCTAAACAAACACAAATTATTAGCATCCAAAGAACACACACACACACACACACACACACACACACACACACACACAAACAGACAGAACAAATTGAACATCATGTGACTCTATTTTTCTAGGGCAAATAATTTTCCAAATTAAAAAAAAATAAATTAATGAAAAGGCTACATTTCTGAGAAAAAAAGAAAGATGCTGATATCTTCAAGCCTTCGGCAATGTTTCACTCATTGTACTTTGCTGGCTTGTCATGATACGATCTAATCAAAGGGAGCTTAAATACTTCAATGAGCTCTCAAAATAAATTTGATCTGAGCAGCTCCGGTCTCCTGGATTCCTGGGGTTACTGACTAGGTGAAACATGTTTTTGTTTTAATCCCTGTCTCTGCTCAACGAGGATTAATGCCCATAATTCTCCTATCCTCATTTAATTGAGAAATGAAGTTTGAAGAGCTACCTCCCGGAACACTTCATGTTGAAGTATGACCTATCCATTGTCTATACAATAAATCTTCTGCTCACACACACTTGTACACATCCTCACTCCCCAAGAAAAGGAAATAAGTGCAGAATTATGAGTGTGTGTATGAGTTCACCTCTATTGTGAATCACAAAATATTACTATTTACTGTCTTCATGTTAAAATTACCTTAATGAATATATTGTCTGAGAAGCTCTGTGGGACTGCACTTCCCTCTGATACTTCACCTTACACACTCTAACAAATTACTCTTCCTTCCAATTTAGCCAGATTTGGTTTTCATGTTTTATGATTTGTGCTTTTTGTCTTTTAAATGCAATTGAAGAAAGATATATGTAGAAATAAAGAACTAAGATGTAACACTTTGGCAGCTGGACAGGTTTTGGTGGAACAAAGCTAGAATATTGATTAGAGAACCTCCCTGCATCTCTAAACAGTTCCAGCATTAAAAAACAGAATAGTAGTAGTAGAGAAACTCTGGTGTTCCTCAGACGAGGTCAACTTTTCTCCTATAACCAGTGTGACAGTTTGACCAGGCACTCCCGGACCAGTGGTTCATTGGGCACTTGAGTAGTCCTTGGCATATGCTGGCTGTTATTGGTTTTATATCTTGTTCAGATGCTATGAGGGTCCAGAAATATTTTATTTGAAAAACATTAAGTATTTTTTCTGACCTAACTGGAAATGGGACCTGCTGTTGCTTTGTCAATAACATACAGGTCAGACTCTAGATGCTTCTATGTGATTGCTTAACTATTCAGAAACCCTCTTGTCCTTAGCCTGTCACAATAGCTAAATGCTTCCTGAAACTCTCTTCCCCTACTCTAATGCCTTAACTTTTCTGAACCAAGTTTATTCCATGATTAGAAATGGGATTTTTGGTGAATAAAAATGTTAAACATAGATCACCAGTTTGCAAATGGTTTTATGGAAGTTCTCATTTAAGCTTCTGAAATAAATAACTGAACATAAAACCATGTCGTGATTAACACAAGATTTCTCTGTTGAGTCTCCAGAATTCAAACAGCATTTCTCCTGTTAGGCAGATGTCATATGTTTGTTAAAATCTTCATTTCCAGTCTTCTAAACAAAATGGCCAAAGCAAAGCATAACTCTACAACTTAGGGCCTAGAAAAGATTTTCTAGATGTGTCAACAAAATTAATAAAAATTCAGAAACTGATAAGTGCATATTTTTTAACTCACATCATTTGCCACAAATAAAGAGAACTACTTACAAACATATAAACACACATATAACCAACACAGTCATATTCATACAGGCACACACAAAAACACATATAACATAAACATGCATGAAAATGCATATGTTATCCATTGTACTCTCAAACACACACACACACACACACACACACACACACACACACACACACACATAATTAGAGAAAACCTTTATAACCATATATAAGATTTCCCTATTTTTATTTTCTGGTGGTCAGCAAATTAAATTACCTTTAGAGAATTTTACTTTGCTCCTAGAAATATTGATAATATCTTTCTGTTTCAAAATATAAATATTCATATGAACATATACCAAAATATTCATATCTGTCTTGTTGATTTCATATATTTACTCTAAAATAAGTGATGAAGGGTTGTAATTTCTAATTTCTGACTAGGTAATATTCTCCTGATTGGAGAACATTCTCCATGACTTTGATTCTAATTGGTGACAATTTTGTGGAGAAATTAAGTCTAAAGGACAGTCTCAGAGTAGATTTTGAAAAGCCAATATAACTTCTCTGTTATGGGGTTTGACTTTTGATTAAACATACTTTCAAGGATAAGAATGGCATTTTCCCTTGTCTTTTTTTTTTTTTTTTCTGATGGAGCTAGATAGAATAACTGCTGTATGTTAAGGATTCAGAGCAATTGCTTTCCTGAGCAACTGTCAGTTGATGTTCTAAGCACCAGGACAAAATTTGGCCTCCTGGCTATCAGACTAGGTTGCCTTCCATCAAGAGATGTAGATACAGTGATTATTAACACAATGGGGACTTTTCAAGGCTAGATCCACGTGTTTGCTCTCCCCAAGTCACTTCACTTTTTCAGTTCTTATAGGTATGTCTTTTTTTTTTAATTATTTTTTCTTTATTAGATATTTTCTTCATTTACATTTCAAGTGTTATCCAGAAAGTTCCCTATACCCTCTCCATCCCTGCCCTGCTCCCCTACTCACCCCCTCCCACATAATGGCCCTGGCGTTCCCCTGTACTGGGGCATATAAAGTCTGCATGACCAAGGGGCCTCTCTTCTCAATGATGGCCAACTAGGCCATCTTCTTCCATATATGCAGCTAGAGACATGAGCACAGGGGGAACTAGTTAGTTCATGTTATTCTTCCATCTATAGGGTTGAAGACTCCTTCAGCTCCTTGGGTACTTTCTCTAGCTCCTTCCTTGGGTTCCAACTAATAGCTGACTGTGAGCATCCACTTCCGTGTTTGCCAGGCACTGGTCTAGCCTCCCACGAGACAGCTATATCAGGGCCTCATAGGTATGTCTTACTTCTGATATTTGCACTCAGAGATGCTTATGTCCACAACAAAGGCAAAGTTAGGTGTTTCTTTGATCTTTCACAGCATACCATCCGCATGTTCATGCCCTGGCAACACTCTGGAATACATTCTCAGATAGTAGTATCTATTTCCATTATTGCTAGTGCATGCGACTGCAAGGTGTCTTTCTATAAGCAATCAGAATATACCTCCACAACATTCACAATGTAGTCCACATGCCATAAGTTAGTGCATTCAGGGTTGAAGAAAGGGAGTCCATGAGATATTGGCAACGCATTCAATGTTACAGAGCACTAGAGCTGTTGTTGCCTGAAAAATGAAACCTCTAGGAGCTGCTATAATTCCCTGACATATTAAGGGTGAGAACATACAAATGTGCAAGAGACTCTTACCAAACCAAGAAGTGTATGTCCTCAATTCTCTCTCACTAGCACATTGCCTCTAAAAGGGTATTAAAACCTCTTACCATATACTCAAGTTGTGCAAGATTATTGTTTGTTTACTTAAATACTAGGGAGTCCGTGAATGGTAGTGCATGAAATGAAAGGTCATGTTACTGTCAATGTATATACAAATAAGCTATAGGTAAATTTCTATGATAGAAATTCAGGACATTCTACGATAAAATTTCAGGAGGTGTCAACACAGATACATTAATTCTTTGTACATATTTAAGTATAATCACTATATGCTTTCGTTGCTCTTAAACATATTTTGTCATAAAATAGATTTCTACAGAATTGGAAAGCTATGTGAATAATAGAATCTTTCATTAAATAGTGTTTTCTCTTCCAATTTCATGATTGAAAAAGATTTTGAAGACGATCCCTCTTACTACAGTTCAAAATTGTATTGCTTTTTAAGCAAATATTTATTATGTTTACTAAACAGTTCACTGTCTTATGGTGATATATTCTAACGGTTTTCTAAAATTACGATAAATTACAGGAACCTTGTAAACAGTGATCATTCATTCCCATGATGTATGAAATCCTTGAACTCTACTTTATAAACTCCTAAATTCTTTTCACATTCAACAGAAAGGCCAATTTTTCCCTCTTTGTATAAAACACTCAAGGTTCCCTCTCTGGGCTATTATTTATTATTTAACTTGGTTACTGTATTATTTAAAAAGAAAAACAGTTGGCATTGTAGCCAGTATAGGACCTACTATACCTGGCCAAGGGATATTGATTGCATTCTATCTATTCACTACTGCTCTGTAAACAAGGAAGGTGTACATGGCAGCAAATCAGGTTAAGAGTTACCTTTTTCTGCAAATCAGAAAGGAAGCTAATTGTTCCCCATGCATGTTCCAAATGATTAAGATATTTTGGACTTTCTTCTTCAAGGTCCATAGTGCCATGGAGTAACACACAGATAATGGTTGAACTCATAAGAGTGTAGTAAATGAATAAAGCAATTGCCATATGACCAATATTTCTAAATGACATTTTTTTTCATTTTCAACATTACTTCACAAACCCTCTAAAAATACACACTTTTTTTTTCTGATACTATAAATCTCTGCCTTGTTGATTGTGTCATTATTTCTGGAAATCCAGGTTTAAGGACGAACTCACATAGACTTTTATCTCTGTTCTCCCTTCCATAGCATATTTATCTGTTTGGAAGAGCAATAATAGTTGGGATGCTGCCGCCAATGGAGACCCTTTAGAACAATGAATGTCGAAAGAGCCCCATAGAGGACAATATGCCTAGAAGGATTTGAAAGATGACTTCAAAAGCAGAAAGGACTCAGTGAGTAAAACAATCATGAAACAAGAAGGTAAAGAACATATATTTTGAGAATTAAGCATGGAAAAGATACAGAAGCTGGCAGACCAATATAAAAATGAGGAATAGGGACAGCAAAAACAGAGCAGAGACCAGAGGTCAAAAGACTAAGTGTGAGTGGGTATATTGAGAGAGAGAAAGAGAGAGAGAGAGAGAGAGAGAGAGGGAGAGAGAGAGAGCAATTTATCACTGACATATAATTGGCCTCTATTTTGAAATGCATGGAAGTACCACTCAAATTTAAAAGTATAAGACAGGGAAGACAGAATTTATCTATCAGATTTCCTGTGAAACTCAACCCTATGTTAGCTTTGTGAAAACAGAAACAAGAATTTAAAGGGAGTGAGAAATCTGAGGCTCTCTGTTTCATGGAAAATAATTTTTAGATGGTGTGTCGGAGTTACCCTACAATACCTGCCTTGTTGATGCTTGATTGGTAGATATTTACTTACATAATTATAAGTACTCTATGTACTATGAAACTGTATAAGAGAAAATTAAGTAAGGAATAACTAACATGAACGGTTTTAAAGTAAAGCATCATAACAATACTTTGGCAGCAAGGAAAGAAGTAATTCATTAGTCCTACTCAACTGCAGCATCTATGAACAATGATAAGTATTACTCATTTGTTGGTAGATATGGATGGCTGTCTAATTAGACAAGATTCACTTAACAGGAAAGCTACAACCAGACCAAGCCTACAGATCGTCAGATCCTGAGGAATTGAGCCACAATAGATCAATAGAAGTCACCGTGCTTGCATTTAGGTTGGGAAGACAGTAACAAACAGAACACAAGAAAATATGCTGTGATTCATAGTAATGGCTAATAAAGAGGATCAGAACAATGGGCAATATGAGTGAACGTGTTAATGTCTAAGGGAAAAATTCCATGGTATTTTATCTGTAAAGAAAGAACTACAAGCAACTAATGACTGCTGGAGCAAGAATTAGCCTTTCCCACGGTCAAACTCTTGAATATATTTAAATGGAGAGAGTGGTCAGCCCTGGTTCCATAACAGAAACCAAAAATAGGTCAGTGAGGTGTGTGTGTGTGTGTGTGTGTGTGTGTGTGTGTGTGTATGTGTGTGTGTGTGTGTGTGTGTGTGTGTGAGAGAGAGAGAGAGAGAGATTTCATTAGTGAAAGTGATGCAACTCTATTTCAAGTAAAATATATATTTTAAAAGAATAACATTTATACTTAAAAGACAAGGTCATAAAATACCGATCTATCAAATTAGAAGTAGTAAAGAAGGAAAAGCAAAATAGTATTCTCCTTAATTGAATTATGGCTGAGGGAGTGAAGTGAAATGATAGTCAGGGCTCCAATTATATGACTTCATTCATATTTATAGAATAGTATCTTCTTCGTGTCTTTTTGAGTATCCCTACTTATGAGTGTCTGGGGTTTGCTGATGGGTACCACATTTTAGCATGCCTTATGTGGTTGCCATTGAGTATATGCATTAGCACCATCTTAGCCCCTTAAAGTTACATAGGTGAGAGTTCAAGAATGACATTGAGTGACATACTTTTCAGCCTTTTGTCCCTGTGTTCTCTGAAAAAAGAAGGTTGGATCCTTTAGTATCTCTCAATCTGAAGCTCTTGAATTGCTGTTATTTAAATGACATTTATCTGAAGTTACATTATGGTCATAATGAATACATGGATTTCTGTACAAATTAGGGTTTTTTCCAATTTACAATGATACAATTGGAACAATAAACTTCATAATAACAGCAAAGTAGCTAATTAACATGATGATCATTTAATTTTACTTTTGATAATGCATGTTTTTATTTAGACTAATACGATGTAAATTATAACCAACAGGCTTTAAATGTCTTCTCATTTGAAGCGTCTGCTCAGTGGAGGAGAACCTTGATATGTTATCGTATTTTAGAGGAGGAGGATGCAGAAGCAAAATCATGGGCTCATCACTGCCCAGATGATTGACTTGAGTGGAAATAGGTTTGTTGTTCCTTCCCTGCACTTAGTAAAGGACACTCAATTATTGTGGGCCTAAAATAGTTATTCCTGTCACTAATTTCCTTCCTTCAAACTTTCATTTATTCATGTAAGAGAACTTTATTATATTTTATATTTTATTTTTGTATTGCACTTATCTGTGTACACATGTATGTGTATATGCGTGTGCATGTGAGCATACCCATAGATGTCCTCTATAACCCATACATGAGGTTAGAGGACACCTTCAAGGAATCAATTCCTTCTTTCATACATGTGACTGAACTGAACTCACATTTTTCAGTCTTGGCATCAACCTCTCTATGTGCTGTCATCCTGCTAGTTAGAATATTACAAGATATTTTTTTAATGTACTTTGATTATGTCTCATACTATGGGGCATCAATGAGCACCTTTTGGGAAAGTTTAAGGGATAAATTTATGTCCAGTATTAAGATCCATACCATTTGAAGTATTTTCCAGATAGGAGCATATTTAATCTGAGTATATATATGAAATATAGACATCCAGAGAGCCAGCATGATCTATGTGAGGCTATAATCTTAAGAGTAAATGATTGGATAAAATTTATTAAAGTAGAATTGGAGGCATGGCTTTCTGTGTCATAAGACACTCGAGACACTTCTAATCTAACTAAAGATTAGAAGACATTTTAAGGTAAAATGATAGAAGAAATCAGAAATATAATAAAATAAATAGAATAAAATATTTTCATGCCTTAGAAGACATCTTACGATAGTGAACTCTTTAGCAAAACCAAAGACAAATAAAATTAAAAACAAAGTAACCAGTTGGGATCAGGGAGGAACAAGAACCAAAGTTCAATTTCTTATTTGGAAAGCATGTCATTGTAATGGCTATATTTGATTGTCATCTTGATGATATCTGGATTGAACTACAGTTCAGAATTGGAGGGCATAACTGTGATCTAGATCTTAAGGCAGGAAGACACAAATTTCTGACCTGGATCTTGGCTTTGAGATCTTGAGGTAGAGTGACCATGAAAAGTTTAGGCTAGGCATGGTAGTACATGCCTTTAACCCCAGGAGCCTGAGTCAAGTAGATCTCTGAGTTCAAGGTCATCCAGGGACAAAACAAAACCAAGAGGCAGGTATGGCAGTGCAGACCTTTAATCTGGGCCACATCTTCTCTTGGAGGCCTACAAAAGGCCTATTGACAGAAGGAATAGTCACTCTTCTCCAGCCACTTGCACTTAATTGCCAGCACAACTGTTGGAGCCAAGAAGACCAGCTGAAACTACCCCTGTGGGCCTGAGTAACTACTAAATTCTTAGACATGCACAGCTGCCCTCTATTGGGATAGTTGCACTAAAGACTGTAAGTCATCACAATAGATTCCCATAATATAGAGAGGCATTCCATAAGTTCTGTGCCTCTGCGGAACCCTGAATAATACAGAAGTTGGTACTAGGAACAGAGTATTGATGTGAGAGGTCTGACCATCCTTTCGTTTGGAAGAATGTGAATTTTGGGATTTTGGATTAGGAAACAATGTAATGCTTTAAATGAGGATTATTGGGCTATTCTAGTAGGAATATGGAAGACTTTGTTTCTGAGAGTAATTTAAATTGTACAGACCTTGCCCAAGAAATTTCAGTGCAGAATTTCAGTGTGTGACCTAGAGACTGTTTTTGTGATATTTTGGTGAAGAATGTGGCTAGTTATTGCATTTGTCGGAGAAGTCTGCCTGAGGCTAAGATGAAGAGACTGTTTAATTGCACTGACAAATGAAGTCTAAGAAATGCCCATTGTAGACTTTGTTCTCTGGTTAAGTCTCATAAAGAGCATTTTAAACAATCATAGCAAGCAGAGAAAGAAAAAAAATATATTTTATATATATTTTGAGTATTAAAGCAGTACCAAGAAGTGAAATGGAACTGAATACTGTGTTCAAGGATTAAACAGGATTAATTAATTAATTGAATTAAGAGAGTAGTGACCTTGGGACAAGATCCAACCCAGCTAAATTTAGGTCCAGGCATGGTGATAAAAGTCTTTAATCCCAGAAGGCAAAGACAAGCAGATCTCTGAGTTCAAGGCCAGCATAGAAAAGAGCAAGTTCTAGGTGAAGAACAACTTAAATCCAGGCTTTATTACCAATGCTTAGTAGATAGGCAGTCTGATCTCTTGAGTTCAAAGTCAGTATAGAGTTAAGTTCCAGAACAGCCAACCTTAGGTACTGAAGGAGTTGGAAAAACAGGAAGCCGATGATGATAATGTAATAGAACAGGGGACTGGCCATGTTCCAGCCTCAGCAAGCAGAACTCAGCATGTTTGGCCATATAGCCCTGGCTTTAGACTCCAGAATAGAAGGGACTAATGGGACAATTGATGCTGGTTATCTGGAACTAAAAAAATAGTTATGATTAAGAAGAGACCAGCATCACTGAGGAGAAAACTTCTGGGAAGTGTTTTCTGAGAACACAAAGAAGCTGTGTTCCAGAAATAGCATAGGATGTACCTCAAGCTGTAATCGTATTTGGTAATGTATAAGAGTCACCAAGGTGGTTCTGGCTTTGAAGGCATGAAGGGATCATGAGGAACAGCTGAGGCTTGACACTATGAGAGGCCATTGGTGAACGTGGAGCCTCAATTGCAATTGCTGGCCCAACACTGATGGGGTCATGCAAAGGAATTGAGGCTTGGCATAAAAAGAGAGCCTGTGAGAGGCTATCGGTGAAGCCTAGTTGTAGCAGAAGACCCAGTTTATTGGAGATACCAGTACCATGGGATAATCACCAAGAACAGCAGCTGCAATGGAGTAGATCAACCTGAGCTTAGAGTGCTAAAGATAGCAGAGCTGGAGAAATGGTACCAATCCTTTGGAAGATCCCAGAAGATCATGCCTCCATGGCAGATATTGAAACAAGAAGCTGTAACACTGAAGTCACTTTGGAGACCCCAAGTCACTTTGGATGCCAGAGCCATGGGCTATCTGCTGAGGAAAGCTACTAACAGGGAGAGGAACCAGCCCAGGAGAAAGAAGTTTCTTGCAGTCAACAAAGATAAAAAAAGGAGTTGGAGGTCTGAAGGCTTCTTTGACATCAGCCATGGAGATGCAGAATTTGGAGTTTGTCCAGCTGGTTTCCTGTCTTTCTTTGGGAATTACAGTTAAGTGATTGGATGAATCTCAGAGATTTGAACTTTGGATTTTTAACATTGTTGAGATTGCTATAGACTATGATGGATTTTGAAGTTGGACTAAATTCATATTGTATGCTATTTTTAGGTATGCCCCCCCTATAGACTCATATGTTTAAACAAGCCTATTGGGAACAGGGAGTGAAGTGTTATGGTTTGTATATCCTCAGCCCAGGAAGTGTTACTATTAGAAGATATGGCCCTGTTGTAGTAAGTCTGGCCTTGTTGCAGTATGTGTGTTTCTCTGAGTGTGGGCTTTAAGACCGTCATCCTAGCTTCCTGGAAGCCAGTGTTCTGCTAGAAGCCTTCAGATGAAGAAGGAGAACTCCCAGCTCCTCCTACAGGATGCCTGCCTGGACACTGACATAGTCCTGCCTTGATGATAATGGACTGAACATCTGAACCTGTAAATCTGCCCCAATTAAGTGTTGTTTTATAAGAGTTGCCTTGATCATGGTGACTGTTCATAGCAGCAAAACCCAAATGAACACAGTCCTTATACATATTGAAATCATAGAATGTTCTGGATTGGCTGGTCTTAATGATCATTAAATTCGAATGTATAATTCTATCAGAATTGAACTGGAAATATGATTTTTCAAAGTGGAACAACAACATTTAGAAAGGAGAGATCATTGAAATAATAGAATATTCACAAACATGCATGAAGCTCAAGGATAAACACCCAGACCACATGAAGTAGGTGTCGTGCGCATGCTTGTAATACCAGCACTGATGGAGAAGAACATAAAAAGTTACTAGATGAAGACAATCTTTAGCTACAACTCCAAAGACTATAGGAAGCTATGTTCTGCATCACATTTTATTTGTGATACTCATGTGGAAGTGGCAGAAGACTTGTTGGTGAACATTAACACATACAATTGTCTTAGTTAAGGTTATTATTGCCATGAGAAGATACTATGAGCAAAAGGAAGATGAGAAAGAAGCGGTTTATTAGGATTATACTTCCACAGTGCTGATCATCATCAAAGGTTTCAGAGCATTAACACAAACAAATCAGTAACCTACAGTCAGGAGCGAATGCAGAGGCTATCGAGGGGTATTGCTTACTGGCTCCCTCATAACTCTCTCAGCCTATTCTCTCTACAATCCGGGACTAACAGTACAGGGATGACACCACCCACAATGCGCTAGTTCAGCCTCACCATTCACTAATTAAGAAAATGCCTTACATGTTTGCCTACAACAGGATCATATGGAACCATTTTTTAAGGTAAGGTTTCTTACTCTCAAATGACTTTAGTTTGTGTCAAGTTGATTTGAAACTGTTCAGCATAATAATTTTTAAAAATTAAAAAAAAAAGGAAAGGATAGAACAAACAGCTTGGATTGCTAGGTCTGTGTGGTCAATGTCTTTTATCTAAACATCCTGATGACTTTATTCTTAGTTTTGAGTGCTGTTGTAAACATGGGCACTTTACTTTTTAAATTTTGAGATTGTCAAACTGTTATTTCCTTAACTATTTATTTAATCTTTAAGATTATAATACAATTACATCAAGTACATCCCTTCCTTCCTTAAAAAGCTTCCATTGTCTCCCTTCTTGCTCTTTTTCAAATTATTTCTTAACAGAAAGAAAGAAAAATATTGGTCTTTTTTTTTTCCAGAAGCCTCACTCAACCAGAGTAAAGTGTTATCATATTTACTGAAGGATGCTGTCCTAAATATTTATTTTCATGTAATTATTTATGCTACACAATTTCTAAAAGAGGCGTTTAAAGTCTGATGCCTGTGAATGCTCTCCTGGGGATACTCAAAGGGGAGTTCTCCACTCATTATTTCATGTTATAAACGTTTGTGAACTGACCTCAAGATTATCATAAAGCTGTAACAATAGAGACAGGATGGTTCTGGTAGCAAAAGAGACAGATCAGTGGAGCAGAGTAGAGTGCTCAGAAATGGATCAAATGAGGCTCAGAGGAAAAATGAACTGTTTTCTGACATAGGGGCAAAGACAATTCAGTGAGGAAGGAATTCTCATTTTCACAAACAGAAGCAGCGTGACTATGTTTTATACACAAAGGCAGTCTAAACGTTGACCTTGAATTTTCCCCCCCAACTACATGCACACAATGAACCTAGACTTAAATACAAGGTACAAAACCAAAATCCTTCTAGAAAATATTGCAGAAAAGTGTCTATATGCCATTAGATTTGGTGATTACTTTTATATACAATACTGAATATATGACCCATGAATTAATATTGCTAAATTGGATCCTATTAATATTAAAATCTTATACTCTGTGAAAAAAACATTATGAAGAGAATGAAAGAAAGCCACATACTAGGAAAAATTGATAAACATATCTAAATTACTTTTTAAATGTCTAAATTGACAATATTTGTGCTTATGTAGTTAAAAAATTATGTTTAGGAATATGTCTGTAATGGGAAATGTAAAATAAACCTAATTAATATGTATATTCCCTCCCACATTTACTTGTAAAATTACTTATCTCTTCTCAGTCATTTTCAAATACATGCTTTGTTGCTATCTGGAGCCATTATCTCATTGAAAAATCTAAGAATCAGCAAAGGAGAGAATCATAGAGTTCAACAATGAACTTGTATATATGGTCAAGTAGACCGTGTGTAAGTCTACTAATAGTTGTTAAATTTCATATTATGAAGTAACTGCAAATTTGAACAACAGCTTGAAAGAACTATGTGAGTACTAGAATGTCTAAAATCCAACATACTAACTCTAAACCTTAGGAGATCTGAGGCAATGGAAACTCCAGTTTATTTTTATTAGGTCTTTCCAATACCATCACACTGCAAAACAGGTACCTGTCTTGTGACGCTAAGAATTAATTTTCAATACATTGCTCCAAAATGACTCCAGTATTCTTCTAAATCATTTGAAAAATGATTTACATATAAACAATATGTACTGTTTACACTATTTTGCCAACATGGGATGATTCTAATAATACCATGTTCACACATCTCCTGGGTCCATCATGGAATAGTTTGTAATTCATTGGTCATTGTTCTAGGCACTTGTCTTCACAGTGTCTGTCTCAAAATTGTGTGCTTGGTTCACAAAATGTTCTTTCCCATCAAGTTGACCTGATCTGGTTAGGTCTGCTCTGGTCTTTTCCACATGAGCTCTTAAAAAAACCAATTTTCTCTATCCATATATCCTTTCTCTTTAATTTCTAGCATATACCAGATTTATAATTGCCCTCTCATGATGAAATATAAGTGGATACATTAAGATTCTCTTCAACCTTTCTGTTCAAATATGGGCATTTTATATAGACAAAAGTATTCTATCCTTTCCCAGTTACCCCAAGAGATTATTATGAATATATGTAATCTATGATGCCTGTGATCTGGAGAAGCTAGTAAAGATGAATATAATTTTAAGCAGAATTAGACAAAGCACATGAGGTAGTAAAATATTATGTACTGGTACCTACTGATTTGAAAATAAGAATAAGTCCTATTCATATTACTCTTTCATTTCAAGCAAATACCAAAGATCAGTTTTACTAACACCATTACCAACAAAGATGTAATTCCAGTTGTACTCTTACCAAAATAATACTTAAAAGTAAAGAAACAGCTCTTAGATGGAGACATATAGAATAGTACAATTCAGAGTTGTAGAGCATACTTCCAATAGATACAGCTGCATCACAACTCCCAAACCTAATACTCAGAGATCTTTGTGGGAGAGGGTGTAGAAAGATGATAAGAACTGTGGGGAATTGTAGTCTCGTCTCCAGTCAAGCTGAGGTCTGAACCCTGATGGTCATAATTCACCTACATGACATGGTAGGTGTTCCCTCATGCTCCTGTAACTACAGCCCCTGCCTAAGGAGCAACCTCCCACAGCCCCAATAAGAGAAGTATGGCCAGTAGTCATGTAAGCAATGGCCCAAACTTCTGACCTTCAGGCTAAACTTCTACCCAGTTACCTAGCAACAGTGAAAACCATAATTAGGGGTGCTCAGCCCCCACCTCGCACTCTTACTCTTATTCCTTTGTCCTCTTAACTCTCACTTCTCTCTCCTCTTCCCTTTCTTTTTGTCTTCTCCTCTCGTCTCTCTTCTCACATTCTATCTAGCCTTTCCCTCCTCTATCTTCCTCTCTCTATCTTTCTACCTTCTCTGTTCCCCTGCATTTCTTTTTTTTTTTAAAGATTTATTTTATTTTATTATATGTAAGTACACTGTAGCTGTCCTCAGACAATCCAGAAGAGGGAGCCAGATCTCATTACGGATGGTTGTGAGCCACCATGTGGTTGCTGGGATTTGAACTTATCACCTTCGGAAGAGCAGTCCGGTTCTCTTACCTGCTGAGCCATCTCACCATCCCCTGAATTTCTACAATAAAGCTCTTAAACCATAGAGTGTCTCTGCTCCTACAACCCTGGTGGATTTAGCAAAGTCGCTCCAGGAAGGGGGGTGGGGAGGGGGAAGGCAGGGATTCCCCTTAGCCACCCCATGAAGAGTGGGATAGAGGAATGGCCACCCAGGGATGAGTGGATAGGGTGCAGAGCAGCCCTTCCATGCCTGACTGACCAGAGAATAGGGAAACTCTGGCAGGGCATGGACATCTTTTTCCTATTCCACTTCTCCCACCTCCTCAGGCCTCCCCTTTATTGTGTTCCCAAAAGAACTAGAGAAATAGAAAATTTTGTATGAGACTGTGTTTCTTAGGAATGTCATAAGCTATACCCATAAAGTCCTACTAATGTGTTTACCTAAATGTGATTTGGAAAAAGAACAATAGACTTGTTAATAGAGAAAAAAAAAATCCAAGGAGGCCTCAATCCTACATAAAGAACTACAGCACCTAAGGATGCTGAAAGTGGGAGAAATCCCCAGGGAACAGTAGACCATTGGTTATCCAATACCTAATGATCATCTCTGAAAAATACACAAAAGTAACAACTAGAGCACATTACACTTACAAACATATGTGTATATGTATATATGTATATGCATATAACAGTAATGAAAGAAAAAGGAAGAAAGAAATGAAAGAAAACTCTGTAGTTATATCATAATGTCCAAATATAAAAGAAATGCTTAAAAAGAAACAATGTACAATATACTTGCCATTTTGTATCTCTGAATGTCCATATGTTATGTTCTGCAAGATGTGCTGAGGAATATAGAGAGGATTCTTGCCAAGTATTTATATAAAATGATTAAGTAGTGAAGCTTTAAACAAGCTACCTAAAGGAAGAATAAGTGCATACAGCTTTTAGCATTTTCCTCTCAATAATGAACTTCAAGACATCTGCTGTACGATGAGTAGATATCGTTTTGGGAACTCAGCAAGTGAAAGATGTGTACACCTCATAAAGATCCAAGGAAGCAATTTGCAAATGCTCATAACTGTCCAGAATACTTGTTTGTTTGTATTTTGTTAGTTTCTTTTGTTTTAAGCATTGGAATTATCTATTACTCAGTGCAGTGTAAAACCATTCACAGAGGTCAGGCATCAAGTAATAGTACAATGATCCACTTTATTTGGTAAAGATGGTGAGGGCATTTGACTTCAATGGGTGGCCAATGATGTTTCCTGCAAATCTTTTTTTTCAGTAATTTATTTACTGTCACTTCAAGACAGCTGATCTATTGTAGACCTCCTGAGCAGGAGTGAGCCTTGAGAAGTCAATATTATGATAAAATACAGCCCCAAAACCTCGTCCTCTAGCAAAAGAACTAAGAGGAGCCCAGAGGCTTTTAACCAGTACTTTCATATTGTTCTACAGACTCAAGGCAGACTCCCTAGCGAGGAATGTGAAGCTCTGGAGTATTGTCACAAATGCATTAATCACATGGTTGTTTGCTGAAAGGAAGATATCGATGTGTTAGTTGTAGCTGGGTACTTGCTAGCATTTGCATTTCTGAGAATAAAGTCACATTCCTATTTTCAAATATCATTTAGGAGGGTTACTGGAATAATCTGAGAAACCTAAGAAGACTCAGAGATTCTGATTCCAGGCCTTGGTTCAGTTGGATGCTCTCTGTCTTCAATTTCCAGTGGTTTTGGACGAAAGGCACTTTTTTCCCCATATTATAACTTGCTCATCTCACAAACACTAGTAATTTCTGAAATCTAGATAAATGTGCCCCAATATGACCATAAGAGGATAATTGAATTAAACACTCATAAAACATGCAACTGGGGAACGGTTGACTCTTTTTTTTTTTTTTCCTCCCTGCTTTGTATACTCTCCAATTCTGCTCCAAAGGGCTTAAATATTTTTAAATTAGCTGAGTCTGCCCCCAGAGATCTTCATATCTTCATTTGTTTTGTTTGATCACATTAACTTATAAGTTGCCTCATATATTTCTGGAATGTATTTCAGTACATAAATACGATAACAAAATTAACATTCCTTCCTCAAAATGTTGAGCTTCAGGCTGAGCTAAGTCTACATCATCTTAACTTTCTTAATTTTAGCTTTTTGCACATGATAAATTTAGGCAAATATTTCTGGATTGATATTTATTTTTAGGTGTTTTCATGACTTATGTGAGTGTGAAATGCCTTTCTTAAAATCTATTCGTTGAGTCTTACTTTAGAACTTTTTTTGAATTATGTCATATTCAAAGTGCTATCAAGTACCTTGAGTTGCTTTCAGCTTAGAGGTACACATTTCCCATTTTAGGGGAGACGGGACTATGCTCCAACCTTTGTGCACTTAATTAAAACACAAAGGAGGCTTAATTAGAGTAATAAATGCAATTAGAGGCATCTGTAATGAGGAAACTGCTGCTTAATGTTTAGAGCCTCAGAGAGGGGGTGGCCAGATGGATTAATTAATCAATGTTACCTTTCATTTGTTTAAACTCTTTGAGCTTCTCTGGCATGAAGAAACAACACAAACACAAGGCATGGATGTTATTGTGAATAGGTTAAAAAGTCTTCATGAATCTACTTTCTTATGTACACCATGTGAAGAGATCTAATTTTGGAAGCTGATCTTTGTTTTTGGCAGTGCCCTACCACTACCACCACATCTGGTGCCTAACCATATTTCAGCATGCTGTCACACAACTGAGGACGGTAGATACCCATTTCCAATATTTTAAGGAATTTATTTCCACATCCAATAAAATGGCATTTAATTTATTTTGTGTCCCCAGCTCTTGTGCTGCCTCTGTTTCCCTTTCCTGCTATGATGCCAACCTTGTTCTATGTTTGAAAATGACTTCTATTGTCCCCACTATATCACAACAGCTGAGATTTCTTGAATGACTCATAACTACAATAAATCTTCCAAAGAGTTATAGCTTATTAATTTTAAGGAATTATGTTAATTAAAAACATATTTGTTGAGTTTCTTTTCATCTCTAGTGCAACATTTATTATGGAATAATATTTCTGCTTGAAAATATAACAAAACAAACAAATCTTGAGATGTGAACGATGACATGAGTTAATGCTGGCTGCACATGCACAGGCAAGCTACTGCTTTGCTACAAAACATCCTGAGTATGTCACATTGCACCCCTTTCTTGAATAGTCACACTGGTACTGGCCTAGTCATTCTCGATGGTCAAAATATGTAAAGCTCAACAGACACCATGGTCCTTGCCCAAGATGTATAGGGCAGTTCTCTTAATACAGAATGTCATGCCAGATTCCCTCGTCTGAAGGTTCTGACTGTCTGAAATTCTATTTGAATTATTACATGCTTGGGTGGCTTCAAGAACAGCAAAGAGATATTTGCTTAATGCAACCTACCATCACGTCCTCTTTCTTACAATTTGAAAAACCTCTTCCTGACATCCAGTCACTATGTACTGGCAAATACCATGATGCATGAGATAGGTACTGAGATGTAATATCCCAAGACAATGGAAGCAAGCACTGCTCTCCACAGATTTCAGGTGATAGCTGTCCTGGATGTTATCTCTGAGGTTTTTTGTAGAGTTATGGAGAACTTACAGTTCTTGACAAAAGATAAGCTAAAGGTCTATCCATACAAACAATTTCATTTTTCCTCTTGATATTTATATTCCTATTAATAAATTGGAAATTAAAAACTTCTTAAATACCCACACAATTTTGAACCACCTATGTGCAATGTGCCCATCAGAAATTAATATATTTTCTTGTTATTAAAAATGTGGAATTCTACTTTAGATATAATGAAATGTACTCTCCAAAACATGGTATTTGGTTATCTCCCAAGTAGCAGCATCATTAAACAGAATTCCCCGTGTTTGATTCCTCTTTATACCTGTAGTTGTTGCTGCAGTTATGGAAAGTGATTTTATTTTCAATTAGAAAACTAGAGTTTTTATGGGAAAGGGTAGAATTCTGAAATGTAATGAAATTTAATGCCTAATTCAGTAAGAGGAGAATAGTGACAGAAAATGAGATGCATTAGACAGGAAACAACATATACAGGTATTCCAAAGGAATTGTATCTGGACAAGATTAATTTTGGAAAATCACAAAACCATATAGCCTCTACTCTTTTCAAAAGGGAAAGGATTCTCTCTTTGGTCTAAGTTGGAGTGGCAGCAAAGCTGAGGGGCAGCATGGAGTTGCAGTAATAGAGAAAATCTACAGTAATAAATTAATTGATTAACTAATTAAAGGATAAAGCCATTCAAACTTGTTTGGGGGATTTAAAGAAATCATGGAAGAACTTGAAAAATTTCTAGACACAACATGAAAACACATCTTCCATATGCTTTGTGATACATGAAAGATAGCCATAAGAGAGTAATTCATAGATAAATTTGTCTGTATAAAAATGGGGTACAGAGTTAAACAAAGATTTCTCAACTGAGGAATTCCGAATGGCTGAGAAACACCTGAAAAAATGTTCAACATCCTTAATTATCAGGGAAATGCAAATCTAAATAACCCTGAGATTCTACCTCACACCAGTCAGAATGGCTAAGATAAAAAATTCAGGTGACAACCCTGTCTCGACAAAAAAAAAAAAAAAAAAAAAAAAAAAAAAAAAAAAAAAAAAAAAAAAAAAAAAAAAAAAAAAAAAAAAAAAAAAAAAAAAAAAAAAAAAAAAAAAAAAAAAAAAAAAAAAAAAAAAAAAAAAAAAAAAAAAAAAAAAAAAAAAAAAAAAAAAAAAAAAAAAAAAAATCAGGTAGCAGATGCTGGCAAGGATGTGGAGAAAGAGGAACACTCCTCCTTTGCTGGTGAGATTGCAAGCTTATACAACCACTCTGGGAGTCAGTCTGGTGGTTCCTCAGAAAATTGGACATAGTACTATGGGAGGATTCAGCAATACCTCTCTTGGGCATATACCCAGAAGATGTTCCAACTGGTAATAAGAACACATGCTCCACTATGTTAATAGCAGCCTTATTTATAATAGCCAGAAGCTGAAAAGAACCCAGATGTCCCTCAAAATAGGAATGAATACAGAAAATGTGGTACATTTACACAACGGAGTACTATTATGCAATTAAAAACAATGAATTTATGAAATTCTTGGGCAAATATATGTATCTGGAGGATATCATCCTTAGTGAGGTAACCCAATCACAAAAGAAGTCATTAGATATGCACTCACTGATAAGTGGATATTAGCCCAGAAACTTAGAATACCCAAGATACAATTTGCAAAACACAAGAAAATCAAGAAGGAAGACCAGCATGTGGATACTTCATTCCTCCTTTGAATAGGAAACAAAATACCCATGAAAGGAGTTACAGAGACAAAGTTTGGAGCTAAGATGAAAGGATGGACTATCCAGAGACTACACCACTTAGGGATCCATCCCATAATCAGTCACCAAACTCAGACACTATTGCATAGGACAGCAAGAGTTTGCTGAAGGGACCCTGATATAGCTGTCTCGAGTGAGGCTATGACAGTGCCTGGAAAATACAGAAGTGGATACTCACAGTCATCTATAGGATAGAAAACAGGGCTCCCAATGGAGAAGCTAGAGAAAGTACCCCAGGAGCTGAAGGGGTCTGTAACCCTATAAGAGGTACAACAATATGAACTAACCAGAACCCCCAGAGCTCATGTCTCTAGCTGCATATGTAGCAGAGATGGCCTAGTCAGCCTCAATTGGAAAGAGAGGCTCCTTGGTTATGCAAACTTTATATGCCCCAATACAGGGGAACACCAGGGCCAAGAAGTTGGAGTGGGCGGGCAGGGGAGCAGGGCAGGGGGTAGGATAGAGAGAACTTTTGGGAGAGTATTTCAAATGTAAATTAAGAAAATATCTAATAAAAAAATTGGAAAAATGTGAAATATCATAACTGCCCAAGCCAAGAATTTTCTGAAACACAACTTCCAAAATTAGTAGGTGGAAATTAAAAAAAAAAAAAGATGTGATTAGAAATTCATGGAACAAAATAAAATAACAACTAATAATGCAAAGAACAGTGGGTTTTTGACACAATAAATGGGATTGTAAAACAGTGAAGCTTGCCACAAATAAACCAAAGCAAAAACAAAATAAAACAAATAATTGAAAACAAACTGGTGTTCATAAAAGTAGAGACAAAGATCACAATATCATACCAGGTATTAATGAAACAAATTACTTATTAAAGGAAATGATAGGATGAAACTTAAAATGGGCATTTTCATGTTTTCTTTTTGTGATTTTGTTTAAAATTAACAAACAATATAGAAGAAAATCTTTTGTATGCTGACTATGTACACTCTATTCTTGGTGGCCAATCACAGATCTCTATCATGCAATATATGGAGTTGTGTTTAGTTCTTCACTGTCCTGCATACAAGAGATATTCATGTTCAATTTACTCTTCTAGAGAGTGGCATATAATTTTGATCCAATACAGATTAAGAAATTACTAGTAGAGTGCTGTTCAAAATCCAGTAAGTCCACTAGATCTGTTATGTAGATTAACCTTAGAACTTCTTTGTTGAGTTTCATCTGCACCTTTAAGCTATGGTTGAGAGGAAAATTATCCCCTTATTTTACATCTAGACTGTATCTTTCTATATATGTTCAGTAGTGCTTGTTTCATTAAGTCATCTATACCAAATCCACACACTGACTCACACACACACACACACACACACACACACAGAGGGAGGGAGGGAACAGGAGAGAGAGACATTTATGTCTTCTTGATTGGCTATATTTTTTATTAAAAATTAGCATCTTTATTTATTTTGACAAAGTTTGTCATAATTCTCATTTTATAGTTTACAGAATGCCTATTCTTTGCTTCTACTTGCTTATTTATAATATTCCATTAAATTTCAATCAACTATGATACTGTTGGACATATAAAATGCTCTCTTCTATAACAATTCTTCAATTTGGATATTTGCTGATTTACTCATTTGGACATGGCTGTGCCCTCGTTCTGCCTCCCAGGATTGTTTTCCTGTGTCACTAATTTCTATATTGTTGGAACTGCCTTTTTTTTCTTCTTCCTTGTATAGTATTCCTTTAATAATTTTCCTTAATGGTGTATTAGTGGCCATGAATTCCTTTAGGTATCCCTAATATTTGACAACTCATTTCTCCATTAAATACAAAAGAAAGAGGAAACTTGGTTGACTGTTATTTATCTTTATGAATTGAAATATGACATTCTATGCTTTTTGTAACTTTCAGGACTATCGCAGAGAGGTCCGATATCATTCTGACAGATTTATTTCTGAAGATGAATTAGATGTTTCATTTACAGCTTTTGTAATGTTTCTTTGTTCTATAGCATTAACATTTTAATGGGGAAGAGTCTTGAAGACTTTTTTAGATTATATCTACCTGGAGTAATAAATCAATTCAGGAGTCTAGATAGAGTCTTATTAAAATTCAAGCCCTCACCTTGTGAGTTCATATCATTCCTGCAACTGGAAGACTTATGTGTTTATTTTCATATCCCTTTAGTTTTGATCAAAGCACTGTATTCTGCTATGTGGGTTCTTTGGTTTCATCTCTTTTTCATAGTCTCAAGTTCTTGGAAGTTATGGTCTCATTTGATTATTTCTTTATGTCCTTTATTGTCCCAAGAATGTGAGAGTTCTTCTGCCTCCATTCTACTAGCAAAGTTCTTATTTTTGTTTGATTTCTCTATAACTATGTTTTCCTCTGTGTTTTATTTAATTGACAGACTCATTTCCAACATTTGCATTTGGTTCTTTCTCAAAATGTCAACTTTAGTGTGGAATGTTTCCTCTATGTTGTTCAATTTCTTGTCTATTCAGCTAACTTTACTATTTACATTCCAAATTTTTGTATCCAGAATACTGATTGATTTTTTGCTTTCTTTACTCGTTGTTTAAGTTGTCTTTAAGATTGCCAAACACTTTGTAAGGATTGTTGACTGTTTTTTACTATAAGATATTGAATCATTTTCTCTGATATTTTATTTCTTTATCTTTTGCTTCAGTTGTTGAGAAGTTTTGAGCTTTGTACACACTCTTGATTTTACACTCAACTTCTTATTGTTACAATTTGCACATGTTAAGTGGGAACTTTGTTAATTTCATTTCCTTGTATAACTATTTACATTGTTTTATTTTATGGATCTTTTTTAGTAACAACTTTTAATTTTAATTTCTTTGTGATTCTGGATGCTTGTTCGGAGGGAGAAGTAGTCACTAGCCATAGGAACAGCCATATTGCAGCATGCCTGGCATGAACACTGAAATGGATGCTTTAATTAAATGCTCAATAAGAAGGTTTTTGAAAAAGATGTAACTGTAAATATTATTATGTAATGAAAATGGAATTAGAAAGTAAAGAGAAGAAGAAATGAGGAAAGGGAAAGAGAAGTAAAGGAGAAACCGGGAGAATCTAAGTTGATTGAAGACAAATGAAAATGGGGACACAATATAATTGTTCAGAAAAAAAAAAAAAAAAAAAAAAAAAAAAAAAAAAAAAATCATAAACCTAACCAAGCGAGAGAAAGCAATAATGAAACAAGAAACAATAATAAAAGTTGAAGATTTAAAAGTAATGTGTAAGATAAAAGTGAATAATATAAAATACCCATGAAAATGTCTTCTTTGATGAAACAGGTATATGTAGGAGTCAGGACATTCTTTGGAATTGCCTCTGATAGTACATGGACAGATAGATACTATGTCTCAGGAACTCAAAGCATTCAGTCCAGAAAAGTCAGTCTCAAAGCTTCCTTCTGACCATCTTCCCCAAAGGCTTCATTTCTGTGCAGGGTTCAGGCAGCACAATGAATGCCATTCCTGTCCCTCTCACCTCAGAATAAGACTTTCATGTGTATATGTTTGCCCAGTTGTGCAAGGAACTATACATCTATGGGGTGGATTTCAGTTCCTGAAGTTCTGGGAGACACAGAAGAGGCTCTGGGATTTAACTATGCTGCTGGAAAATCTGTAAACTGGTTCCGGCCTTCTTCAAAGTTCTACCAGGACTACAACCTCCACCTGTGCCTCTCTGTGTCTAGTGACTTTGTGTTCAGGTCAGTGTCTGTGGATGTTCACAGAACTTTCCAGTTTCCTTTTCTCTGAGCCTCTGAAGAGTGGGGCTTGTGGTCCAGAAACATAGTAATGTACTATTTTCTGCTCATCCACTTGCCAGTCAGTAACAGGCAGTGTGGCTTGCTCTAGGGGATTGAGTCTCTTTCTCAGAGTTGTCTTCAGCTTGCTGATCAACCATCTCAAATTTTGGTTTAGATCAATTTTCATATTTATCCAGAATCCAGGTTCATCTTTAAGTTACAGATACCAAGGCTTATATACTCTTTCTTTTATCAAATTAGGAAAATTACATATCCTCTATGATGTAGGTTATTTTTTTTTTGTATTGTATTGTACATATCTGAAGATCAGAAAATATAACACTAGCTGAGAGTTAGGCTGAAAATAGCACATCAGGAAGTTAAACATTTTGGCATCCTGCACAAGCACTTGTGCTCTTCATTGGTCCAGTGTGTCAGTGGCTAAGGAGAGGCATTCCATCCTTCATAATCACTAAGGATTGAAGACAACTCTGATGAGCTGGAATGGAGATGGCAAAGGTGACAGAACTTAATAGTGTACATTTCTCCAAAGTTATATCCGTATAGGGAAAATCTGAACTGCTCTCTCAAAATCTCTACCATCCACCATCACAATCTTTTTTTCTAGAAGGAAAATGAACATTTATTCACTCCAAATAGGACACTTAGGACAGTCTAAAGAAGTAATGCTTCCCAAACTTAACTTGATGAACAAAAAGTTTATTGTGGTTGTTGAATAGGAGCATGTGTGTCTTAAAGGCACCTGTATCCCTTAAAACACCAACTGGCATACAGCCTACAGCAGCTTCCTTTTCACCTTGCACACAACTCCACCCACTAGTACAGAATTTATTAATTATTATGTGACTGTAGCGGATGTGTGTGTGGTCTTATGAATCTTGTAAATTCTGTTTTCTAATTCAGTCTTTCTCTTCTATCCAGCAGAAAACATTTCACTATAGAGAAAGCATCTATATAGCACCTTTATCCATGTTGATCATGCAAGTATTTATTTCTAGGGTTTTTCTGCAATATCATGTACTCATATGTATATATGCCAACAAAAATTAAAAGTCTTTGTTCTATAAGGAATCAGCTGTGCTTACATGCTTACATATGTGTGTACATGCATATACAACAAACACCCACAGAGACACACACCTACACCTTCTAGACATTAGAGTACTGGTAGCACACACCCTTGATATTAGAAGATCTAGAACCTTGCAGGTATAATTAAATTCTTAAAATTTGGATTTTCACTTCAATTATATATATATATATATATATATATTTTGTTTCAACTTTTTTTATTAGATAATTTTCTTCATTTACATTTCAAATGCTATCCCGAAAGTCTCATATACCTTTCCCCCCAACCCTGCTCCCCAACCCACCCACTTCGGTTGCCAGGCCCTGGCATTCCACAGTACTGGGGCATATAATCTTCATAAGAACAAGGGGCTCTCCTCCCATTGATGGCCTACTAGGCCATCCTCTGCTACATATGCAAGAAGAGACACAAGCTCTGGTGGGGTACTGGTTAGGTCATATTGTTGTTCCTCCTATAGGGATGCAGACCCCTTTAGCTCCTTGGGTAATTTCTCTAACTCCTCCATTGGGGGCCCTGTGTTCCATCCAATAGATGACTGTGAGCATCCATTTCTTATTTTGCCAGGCACTGGCATAGTCTCACAAAAGACAGTTATATCAGGGTTCAGGGAGCAAAATCTTGCTGGCATATGCAATAGTGTCTGGGTTTGGTGGTTGTTTATGGGATGGATTCCCAGGAGGAGCAGTCTCTGGATGGTCCTTCCTTCTGTCTCAGTTCTGAACTTTGTCTCTGTAATTCCTTCCATGAGTATTTTGTTCCCCATTCTAAGAAGGAATGAAGTATCCACACTTTGGTCTTCCTTCTTCATGTGTTTTGCAAATTGTATCTTGGGTATTCTAAGTTTCTGGGCTAATATCCAATTATCAGTCAGTGCATATCATGTGAGTTCTTTTGTGATTGGGTTACCTCACTCAGGATGATATCCTCCAGATCTATCCATATGCCTAAGAATTTCATAAATTCATTGTATTTAATAGTTGAGTAATACTCCATGGTGTAATTGTACCACATTTTCTGTATCCATTCCTCTGTTGAGGGACTTCTGGGTTCTTTTCTGGATATTATAAATAAAGCTGCTATGAACATAGTGGTGCATGTGTCCCTATTACAAGTTGGAACACCTTCTGGGTATATTCCCAGGAGAGGTATTGCTGTATCTTTTGGTAGTACTATGTCTAAATTTCTGAGGAACCACCAGACTGATTTCCAGAGTGGTTGTACCAGCTTGCAATCTCACCAGAAATGGAGGAGTGTTCCATTTTCTACACATCTTCGCCAGCATCTGCTGTCAACTGAGTTTTTTTTTCTCTTTATTAGATATTTTCTTCATTTACATTTCAAATGTTATCCAGAAATTTCCCCTTACCCTCCCACATCCCCACCCTGCTCCCCTACCCACCCCCTCCCACGTAATGGCCCTGGCGTTCCCCTGTACTGGGGCATATAGAGTCTGTATGACCAAGGGGACTCTCCTCCCAATGATGGCCAACTAGGCCATCTTCTTCCATATATGCAGCTAGAGACATGAGCACAGGGGGAATTAGTTAGTTCATGTTATTCTTCCACCTATAGGGTTGAAGACCCCTTCAGCTCCTTGTGTACTTTCTCTAGCTCCTTCCTTAGGAGTCCTGTGTTCCAACTAATAGCTGACTGTGAGCAACCACTTTGGTGTTTGCCCGGCACTGGTATAGCCTCCCATGAGACAGCTATATCAGGTCCCTTTCAGCATTATCTTGCTGGCATATGCTATAGTGTTTATTTTGGTGGCTGATTATGGGAAGGATCCCTGGCAGCCACCTTCACTGGTTGGTCCATCCTTTTGATTCAGCTTCACACATGATCTCTGTAACTCCTTCGGTGTGTGCTTTGTTCTTAATTCTAGGAAGGGGCAAAGAGACCACATTTTGAACTTCATTCTTCTTGAGATTCATGTGTTTAGTAAGTTGTATCTTGGGTAGTCTAGGTTTCTGGGTTAGTATCTACATATCAGTGAGTACATGTTATGTGAGTTCTTTTGTGATTGGGTTACCTCACTCAGGATGACACACTCCAGATCCATCCATTTGCCTAGGAATTTCATATATTCATTGTTTCTAATAGCTGAGTAGTACTCCATTGTGTAAATGTACCAAAGTTTTTGCATCCATTCCTCTGTTGAGGGACATCTGGGTTCTTTCCAGCTTCTGGCTATTATGAATAAGGCTGCTATGAACATACTGGAACATGTGTCCTTATAACCAGATGGAAACTCTTCTGGATATATGCCAAGTAGAGGTATTGCTGGATCTTCCCGTAGTACTATGTCCAATTTTCTGAGGAACCGCCAGACTGATTTCCAGAGTGGTTGAACAAGCTTGCAGTCCCACCAACAGTGGAGGAGTGTT
>LR754146.1:0-15852 GCA_902729485.2 Mus minutoides | reverse complement strand
CCCTTTCTCCACATCCACGCCAGCATCTGCTGTCACCTGATTTTTTGATCTTAGCCATTCTTACTGGTGTGAGGTGGAATCTCAGGGTTGTTTTGATTTGCATTTCCCTGAAGATTAAGGATGTTGAACACTTTTTCAGGTGCTTCTCATCCATTCGGTATTCCTCAGTTGAGAATTCTTTGTTTAACTCTGTGCCCCACTTTTTAATGGGGATATTTGATTTTCTGGTGTCCACCTTCTTGAGTTCTTTATATATATTGGATATCAGTCCCCATCTGATTTAGGATTGGTAAAGATCCTTTCCCAATCAGTTGGTGGCCCTTTTGTCTTGTTGACAGTATCTTTTGTCTTACAGAAGCTTTGCAACTTTATGAGGTCCCATTTGTTAATTCTTGATCTTACAGCACAAGCCTTTGCTGTTTTGTTCAAGAATTTTTCCCCAGTGCCCATATCTTCAAGGCTTTTCCCCACTTTCTCCTCTATAAGTTTCAGTGTCTCTGGTTTTATGTGGAGATCCTTCAACCACTTATACTTGACCTTCGTACAAGGAGATAAGAATGGGTCAATTCCCAGTCTTCTACATAATAATGGCCAGTTGTGCCAGCACCATTTGTTGAAAATGCTGTCCTTTCTCCACTGGATAGTTTTAGCTCCCTTGTCAAAGATCAGGTGACCATAGGTGTGTGGATTCATTTCTGGGTCTTCGATCCTATTCCATTGATCTACCTGTCTGTTGCTATAGCAGTACCATGCAGTTTTTATAATGATTGCTCTGTAGTACAGCTTGAGGTCAGGCATGGTGATTCCACCAGAGGTTCTTTTATTGTTGAAAAGAGTTTTCGCTAATCTAGGTTTTTTGTTATTCCAGATGAACTTGCTAATTGTCTTTTCTAGATCCTTGAAGAATTGAGTTGGAATTTTGATGGGGATTGCGTTGAATCTGTAGATAGCTTTTGGCAAGATAGCCATTTTTACTATATTGATTCTGCCAATCCATGAGCATGGGAGATCCTTCCATCTTCTGAGATCTTCCTCAATTTCTTTCTTCAGAGACTTGAAGTTCTTGTCATACAAATCTTTCACTTCCTTCTTAAGAGTCACACCAAGATATTTTATACTGTTAGTGACTATTGTGAAGGGTGATGTTTCCCTGATCTCTTTCTCAGCCAGTTCATCCTTTGTATTGTTTTTCTGCCCAAATAAATAGGGAAAGAATAAAACAGATTAGCAATTCTAGGTTATTGCAACACTGGGAATTGCAAAAAGAGATGCGGCCTTTGGTGGGCTCTTACGAGGTAACATCTGAGTGATAGATTATTTTGTGTACCCAGATCCTTAGTAATGCAGGCTGGTCTGACAGTGAAAATTTATTCTGACAATATAACTTTTTGTCAGTGAATGCTTTTCCTTTCCTGGAGAAGAGAATGTAGGCAGCTGAGATCAGACCTGTAGGAGCTATGTGTTTGTGTGACCGAATTCCAATATAAATACTTGATATTTATATACAAGCAATATCTGATGTGCTCTGATATAACATATCTCAGTACAACATGGGAACCTGCTTTTGGTCTCATGGACTGGGGTCTTGTTCTTCTCTCCCATCAGGTTGTTTTGTGTGTGTGTGTGTGTGTGTGACTGCACTCTGCAGTAAACCTTAACTTTATGGGATAGATTTTTTAAAATTATCACTTCTGTACATTGTTTAAAGAATCATCAATTCCTGGGGAGGTCTGAGGAGATTTTCTTCACCTTTCTTCTGTTTGTCTCTCAGTAAAGACTCCTGTCATTTGCCCCTTGCCACAGGTTCATATTCTTGGAACTTACACATGTTTGTCTCAGTAACAATGAATTTAAACAATTCACACATTCACTCTTTGGCTGTTTTCCTATCAGTTCTTATAATGTTGAAATTTTAGTTGATTCAATTGCTGATCTTAGCACAAAGGCTACAGTGACCTTTCTTCCCCAAATTTAGAAGCTATTATACAGATTCATAACTCAATTGATCCTATTATATCAATGGCCACCCAAGAAGCTACCAGAATCAAGAGTGAATAAAAGCAACTGATGTGTGATTGATCTCTTTATATTGGACAGTGCTGGAACAGTGGCAGCTCTGATAATTAGATTTCCTTAATGAGGATCGTGCATTTGAAGCCACCTGCTCTGTGCCTTGTAGGAAGTGTATCAAATACTCATGGAATGCACATATAGAAAAGGCTGTTGAGATTTTTGAGAAGAATTGTAAAATAATCCAGTAAGGTAAAAGTATGCAAATTTTACATTTGGATTTAAAGTCTGTAGTGAATTATCCTCATATAGTAGGGATAACTCTGATGCTTGTTGAAAGCACATATTCTGGTCATCAGAGGGACATTGTCATGTCAGTGGACTCTGCTGAGAACTTTTATTCTGTTGATTTTTTTAGAAAAATTTCTCACCTTTCTTCTTACCTCTCTCTCTCTCTCTCTCATTTTTTATAGCTCAGTCTTTGTATTATCTGAGGTTTAGTAAACACCAGGCTACATTAATACTTCTGATTTAAAAAGTATCAAAAGGGTCATGGCAAGGGATTTTTTGCATGGCATCTTAATAACTTTTTCTGTTGCTGTGGTAGGATGCCATGAACAAGGAACCTTACAGAAAAAAAAAAAGTTTTTTTTTTTTCTTGCTTTTTTAGGATTAAGTTTTAAAAGGGTGAGAGAACATCATGGTTACAAAAAGTAGGATGCTTTGTGATTATAAAAGTGGGATTCTGAAAGCTCACATCAAGCAGAAAGAGGAACACAGAGAATGATGTAAGACTTTTGAAACGTCAAAGCTCTTCTCCAATGAGGAAGTTCTTCAGCAGGACATACCTCATAGATCTTCCAGGCAGCAATACTCATTAGAAACCAAATGCTCAAATGTCAAAGTCTGTGGGAAACTCTTTATTTTAACCACTATATGTAGAACACTTATATTGCATATAATTATACAATGATTTTAACTGTTAAAGATAATCATTTCACACAGCTTCCATGTTTTTTACCTTAGCAGTAGCAAAATGGTTTTTGTTTTAGGTTTGATTATGTAATCCAATAAAGACTGTGTTCTTGTAGGAAGAGAAGAAGAGTGGGGGCCACTAAGCATATAAAGAGCACTGAAGGGGTGGCAATCTTGGGGTGTGTGAAATGTAATGGATTGTTCTGGCATCCTCTGTATCTTAGAGAAAAACATTAAAGGCAGAAAGTGATTCGCCACCCATCAAAGGATAAGTGTAATTCCCTAGAAGCTTCCACTAACAGCTGAAAAGGCCAAGGATCAAGGCTGTATGTGACAATCACAAGCATAGAGGAGTTGATTTCTCCATTTCACTAAATAATTAATGAACTGAGCAGACCTGTGAAAGGAGAATGGGGACATCTGAGATGAAGCACTTCAACCTACATTAGCAGCTTTCTCTGAGATTTCTAAACTGTGCAATTATTTTTTTTTCCTTTGTGTGATAACCTAGTACTTACCTCATGCTTGAAGATGATGCCTAGTCTTAAAGGATATCAGGTCATATTGTACTTCCTGAACAAACAACAATAAAGCAATGAATAAATCATATGTTAACTCATCAAAAGAATCATGGGCACTGCCAGGAGGGGAAAACAATCTTACCTTATAGATCCAGGCAGAACCTAGCTTCTGTATCCAAGCAGGCATCGGGAGAGTTATAGGACACAGATGCTGAAAGCAATGATCCTAAGGGATGGAGAATAAAGTTAGACGAGTGGGACTTTACTAATGCAGGGTTGCTCTTCCACATCATAGAATTGCTGCTGAAAGGATCATCTAATACAACTCTTACAGAACATTATGATGTCAAGTGAAAATATGAAGACAATTTCCATGTCAAATGATAGAGAATTTGCAGTTTCTGGTACTAATGAATAAAAAAAAAAAAAAAAAAAAAAGAAAGAAAGAAGAGCTCAGAAGTGAATAGGATACCTAGAATTAGGAAGACCATGCTCTGCAGGAACGTGGAAAAGAACCTTTTACTTATGTAGTATGAAACACTCAGGAATGGTCCCTTTTTTACCAATTCATCATAACTCTTATACCAGGAAGTCAGGGTGCAGCATGATATGCAACAAAATATCAGGGCCACTCTGAGTCCATGCTTCCAGGGAAACAAGTCACAGAACAATGCTTCCTGAGAACAGATGTACACTCTTATAATATTACTGGATGTGTGCAGGCCAAGTCAAGTGTATGAAGTGCAAAGCAGACCATCCTACCTCCTGACAAAATCATAACTTTGTTACCAAAACTCCAGTTTTCACTCAATTTTTTCTTCTCTAATCCATTAACAGAAACTGGGTCTCTGCTGGGAATAACCCTCTGATACCTTGGGAAATATATATGGTAATGATACCTTCAGAGTGTTCCCAAAGAGATCAGACCAGCTGTGCTGGAAGTGGCAAGTACATCAAAGGCCTTTGGGATACAATTCTCTTCAGGTCCCCTGTGTATCTACATCTTTGGCAGCAGAGCGTTGATTGCATTTGTTCTGTGTGTTATCTTTTCAAGAATGCTTGTTTAGCAAAGAGCAGTGAAAAAGACAGCCAAAGTCTCCCTGGAACAAAGCATCTAGGACATTGTCGTCCCGTGAGATGTAGCACAGAGAGACATGCTCTTTATTTGAAGGTCTGTATTCTCCGTAGCTTATTTTAGAGTTCCTAATAAGGTCTCTGTAAGTTCCATAGATCTTACTTCTCTGAGTTCTTTAATGTGAATGATTCTGAGGTATGAAGTGCCATTGCTTCCCCACCTACTCACAGAGATAAGGAAATTTCATATTTGGTTTGCTTCTCTGGGTCTGGAAACAACTTATTTTATACTTGAGATACTCTTTGAGTATACTTTGAGATACACTTGCTGACATTAAAGGTTACTAATATTGGTGACTCCAGAAGAAAAGTATGTTCCTAGGATATTAGGAAGAGATCTTCTTTTGCAAACATGTTGAAGGGTATAGGCTCAAAGCCCGGGGGCAGCAAATACATTCAGGTGTCTGGATTCCTTGTGGAAGTTCACAACACACACAAGAGAATGAAAAGTTTTTCAGAAAACATCCCATAATTTTATGTAAGACACAAGAGGATTATTCAGCCATTTGTCATTATGAGACTATAGAATCAAACACATAATTCCATGTTTCCCTCCAACAAGAAGTCCCTTTGATAATTAGCAATTTCAATCTGTCTGAACATAGCATTTGCTCTGTCAGGGACAGACAAAAATAATCTGCTTTTCAGGTATTAGAAAATCCACACAGCAGTTACAAAACCTGGACCTGTGCCTCTTTGTTACACAGATTTTTCCAATATTGGGGGATCCACTGATAGGATCACATTTCATAGGAAAAAAAAAACATAGATGAAGGAACTTAACACATACATCACTGAGTTATGCTGACCCTCATGTCAGCTGAAATCCACTGGTCCAAACACACTTGACCTAAATTTCTACAACTCTATTTTTTCTAGATTGTTTCTCTGAGGTATTTAGTCATGGTGACAAAACAATTAACATAAATATATCCCTGCAAATACATGAATTGCAGTTGCCTATATCCATAAAGAAAACTGAGAACATGTTTAACGAAGAATAAACAAATCATATATTCTTTTATGACATCAAATAGCAAGAAAACCTTACCAAAAAGAAAAAGAAATTATCAAGCTGGTGGATCTCTATAGTGGGAAGAGTATAGTTTCTAAAGGAAGATCACCTTTAAATGGTAGCCATTCTCACCAGAGAAAAGATGATTTAAACTCATGAAGCTTAGATTATCTTTTTACATAATATATTAACTTTTGTGATGTACAACTCAAAATAGTAATTTGATAATCTCTGAGAAAAGTACAGTAATGACTGGAAATCTTCCCAATAGGCTGTTGGAAGGGAGGTACATGGGACCATTCAATCATCTCTAGAGAGACAAGTGGCCTGAGGTAAGGATAGGGAGTTCTAGTTGGCAGTTGCTGATGGAACCCTTGCAGATAGAGACTTGCTTTATATTTGGAGGCACACAGAGCAATAGCATTGAAAAGCCCATCTCTACATAGGTTATGTATGGAAAGCTCTGACAAAAACAGGGGAAAGAACTGCTTTGAAACTGGTTCCCTCCGATGTCTTGAATCTGAGTTTACTCATTTCTAACTGGCTCAACTTAGACAATATGGAGATTACATTAGTAAAAAAGACCTGTTCATTGATAGTCACTACATATACCTAATAAGATTATAAATATTTCTATGATAAAATATCAATAGATGCTATTAAAAATTAATGTTGCTACCAGGGATAAACTTAGAATACCCAAGGTACAATTTGCAAAACAAAAGAAAATCAAGAAGAGGGAAGACCAAGGTATGGATAATTCATAGAGAACAAAACACCCATGAAAGGAGTTACAGAGACAAAGTTTGGAGCTAAGATGAAAGGATGAATCATCCAGAGACTACCGCACCTGGGGATCCATCCTATAATCAGCCACCAAACCCAGACACTATTGCATATGCCAGCAAGATTTTGCTGAAAGGACCCTGATATAGCTATTTAGAGTGAGGCTATGCCAGTGCCTGGCAAATACAGAAGGGATGCTCATAGCCATCTATAGGATGGAACACAGGACCTCCAATGGAGGAGCGAGAGAAATTATCCAAGGAGCTGAAAGAGTCTACAACACTTTAGGACGAACAACGATATGAACTAATCAGTACCCCCCAGAGCTCGTGTCTCTAGATGCATAAGTAGCAGAAGATGGCCTAGTCAGCCATCATTGGGAAGAGAGGCCCCTTGGTCTTATAAACTTTATATGCCCCAGTACAGGGGAATGCCAGGGCCAAGAAGTGGGAATGGGCAGGTAGGGGAGCAGGGCAGGGGGAGGTTTTATGAAACTTTCAGGATAACATTTGAAATGTAAATAAAGAAAATATCTAATAAAAATTTAATGTTGCAGTGCTGGAGTGTCTATCATCTGCAAATATCCTGGATTCAATTCCAAACACTTACATGGTGGCTCAAAACTATTTAACTCCATTTTTCAGGCATTTGACATACTCTTCTGACATCTATGGGACACAAAGGAATATATATATAGGTAAAACACACAGAAATGTATAGGTAAAACACATAAGATAAAAATAAATACATTTAATTTTATTTATATATTTATTTATTTATTTATTTATTTATTTATTTATTTATTTATATGTTTTTTGAGACAGGGTTTCTCTGCATAGCCCTGGTTGTCCTGGGACTCACTTTGTAGACCAGGCTGGCCTCAAACTCAGAAATCCACCTGCCTCTGGCTCTGAAGTGCTGGGATTAAAGGTGTGCGCCACCACTCCCAGCAATAAATAAATTTTATAAAGTTGAATGCTACATGTATTAAACTAGCTAATATACTAACATTTATTTACCCATATGTTTTAACTATCATATTGTGAGATTATTGAAAGTTAAGTCTTAACTTAGATTTTATGTATGACCATAATGCCCTAGTGTTACAGAAGAAGGGTCAAGGGAACTTTAGTCCCAAATACCTTAAACATGAAGGTGGCAGGAGTTGGCTACCTATCCTTTCCCAACTTGGCACTATGAAGCCATACCAGCACCATCAATCCTAGTAAGAGTTTATTACCCTGATAATTATCAGGCTTCACTCCTTTATTGACATAATAAGGTCTCTCCGCTGGACTCTAAATCTCCTGAGTATGTAGATGAAGCATCTTCCAACATTTCTTTCCTGAACAATGGTACACATCCACTTAAACCTTGCCCCAGAGACTTTGACCAGCTCTCCATGGACATTTATACCATCTTCTCCCCTCTCACCAGTAAATAATCCAGTTCTCCAAACCTATTCCCAGATGTGTTTGTTACCTGTGAAGTCATCACAAACTAAGACACTCAACTGTGTTCTCTCATGCCCAGCTATAAGCATCCTTCCCTTCAGTCCAGAGAGGTGCACAACAGTCCTGGCTACGCCAAGGGAGAAGGAGACACTGGCCTACAATTTTACTTCCATATACTCCTTGTTTTAACTCTACCAAAAAAAAAAAAAAAAAAAAAAAAAAAAAAAAAAAAAAAAAAAAAAAAAAAAAGCAATTCAATCTCTTTTTAACACTTCAAAGGATATGAATCATGTTGATTTGATCTTAAATCCTGACTGTGGTTTGTGATCATTTAAACTGTGGTATGTAGGTATATGTGAATTTTTGACAGAACAAAAAATTTTACTAATTAAATAGTTGACATGAATAGTACTATAAAGAGGAAATTTGAAGTGCCTAAGGCAAAAACATTTCTCCCAGCTCTTTAATTTTTCCTACTTAGGAATAACATGGGGAATTTGCCACATAGTACACAAGGTATGATGTATGCATTTTAGTTTTTATTTTCTCAAATTTAGATAATTTTTTAGTTTTAGTTTAAAGTTACAAGTCTTAAAATATAAATATAGTGAACATTTATCAAATTTACAATTTTAGAATAATTTTCGTGATTGTACTAAACATTCATTCTATTGGCTATCATTTGGAGGGAAAATATACTTGAGGGCTATTTTAATCCTTTGGTATATTAATTTGACAGTTTTCTCTAGCACCATTGTGTGTGTGTGTGTGTGTGTGTGTGTGTGTGTGTGTACATATGCATAGTGTATAAGTGTACACATATGCATGTATAAGTGTATACGGGTGGATGGACATGTCAGATGTTGACAGCGGATGTTATTTCAGATGTAGCAGAAAAGGCAATAGTGTGTTTGTGGCCATTTAACAAACTGTTGTAAATCTTATACCAATCCTAAACCAGAAATCATTTAGGATCTTTTTGAATAAAATTTAAACTAGTAGCTCAAACAACTATTAATTTAAAAAATTTAACCATATCAAAATTGGAAGTTTGCTGATGTGATGCTTACATACTTAGGAATGACTTAGGAAGTGTCTATGTTTTCCATGATTATGCCATTCTATCTGTATGAGGCGAGAACGTTTTGCTTGCATGTGGAACTGAGCCTGAACTGTGTGTTCTAACTAGTGTGGATGTGTGAGGCAGGAAGTGGACTGCTGGGTGTTCCTGCTGAATGTAAGCCGGAAGCTGCTGCACCACACAGAGTGTCCATGTTCAGGGCGGAGAAGCAAACCAGTGAGCAAGAAATGCAGAAACACCTGCACGTCATTCTGTATTTTATTAGAATTAATCCTTTCTCATTGTATATTTGAATTGTTCATTTAGTGGGTTTCAACATTTTCATAAAAAATCCTATCAGTTACACAGTGTTGTGATAAATATGCTTGTAATCTGTTATTTATGGTTCAGTCCCCCAGAATGTAAAGAGAAGAAAAGGGTAACAGGCACATGGAAGTGTTCTATTCTCTCTAAAGGTCACAGTAGGCCAAATTTTGTCTTTGTTTCTTTTCTGTTGTGTTTCATTAAAGTAGCCCCATAATTTGTTCTTTTTGTAGAAATTTTGCTTCAGTATATTGTAATATGTGGGGCACGTGGACCTTGCTACCAGTCAAAATAACTGGAAAGGTTGAGAAGACTCAGATAATTGGAAATCTCAGAACTGAGAAGGGCCAGAATGGAGCTAAATTATCTGATCTGGAACAAGTTACTATGAGACGCCACTGAAAGGACCGTGGCAATTAGTTATAAAGCAGAAAAACCTGGAGTTCTCCATGCTAGTGAGTTATTTAGATAGGCCCAGAGTGTTTAACCACTGCGCTTCACTTCCTGGGTATTCCTTCCCATAAAGGTATTTAATCCCCGGATCACTTGTGTAAAGTGTATGCATTCACACATGCCATCAAATAAAACAGTTTGGACAAGCAAGGCTCATCTTTTCCAGCCCCTCTGTACTCCCAGCACTTACTTGGAACCAAAACGGGTTCCACCCCCCACCCCCCCCATTCCCCCATGCAGGGCTCAGCCTTCCCCTTCCTTCTGCCTGGTTCCTTGATGCAGTGGCCTCTAGGTACACAGGAAATGGGAAACCACTGCAACTATGCCAGATTCACTGTTTTCCACATGAGAAACATGGACTGAGAACCCCCATTGTGGACTCTGTTCTGCCTCCAGAGTGACTCAGCAGAGACAGACAGACACCTGACAATAATATTTTGCTATGATACCTAGTTCTGCTTTATTTCAGTCGTTAAGGGCAGTGTAGCTCTGGGGGTTGCTCCTACTTTTTATTCAGTCAGAGCTGACTGAATATCTGCTTTCCCCCCTCCATCTTTTAATTCTAGGATTCCTTGAAAATGAAACCATACAACTTCCTGCCATGGTCTTAAGATTTTCTACAAACTTTCTCTCACAGGCTTCAGTCCACTTTGCTCAAGAGCTGGTATCTTACATGGATGCACTTTTAGTCATATCCTCTGGATTCCCTTTGCATATCTATTATGTAGAAAGCAAGGTTTTATGTTTGTTTCCTTGTTGGACAAACTATACCATAATACTAAAGGAGAGGATATGACTGGCATGATGGCTCAGTATGTAAAGAACTGGCTAAAAAGCCTGTTGACCTGAGTTCTACTCCTAGGACCGACATGGTAGAAGGAGAGAATTGAATCAATCAAGTTGTCTTCTGGCCATCACACAAAAACAGGATGGTATAATCCTGCTTGTATACACATAAACAATCAAGCAAAAATATGTGATGTTTTTTAAAGGATGTATGGAAAGCACTGTCATCTTACATGTTTAAATTATCTTTAATACAACTTCACTATTAAATGTGTCTTTATAGTATTATTAGTTGAAAATAAAATTTTATCAGGACTTTGAAAGCAGCCCTCAATTGTCTTCTTTTTTTCCAATTTTTATTAGGTATTTTCTTCATTTACATTTCAAATGCTATCCAAAAGTCCCCTATACACTCCCCCCACTGTCCTCCCCTACCTACCCACTCCCACTTCTTGGCCCTAGTGTTCCCCTGTACTGGGCCATATAAAGTTTGCAAGACCAAGGGGCCTCTCTTTCCAATTATGGCCGACTAGGCCATCTTCTGCTACATATGCATCTAGAGACACGAGCTCTGGGGGTACTGGTTAGTTCATATTGTTGATCCACCTATAGAATTGCAGACCCCTTCAGCTCCTTGGGTACTTTTTCTAGAACCTCCATTGGGGGCCCTGTGTTCCATCCAATAAATGACTGTGAGCATCCACTTCTGTGTTTGCCAATTGTCTTAATAATCAATTATTTTCATTTTCCAGGGAGAAAGTGGTACTGCTATAGTACTAATTCTTAGTGTATTTATTCTTAGTACTTCTATGTACTAAATCTTAGTACTCTGCTTATACTCAGTCTTCTGAAACTCCAATCTCTTGTCTAGAGGCATTACCTTGACTGTTCCAGAACTTCCCATGAGGCCCCTGTCAAGCAACTCCATTTCTTATGCTGGATAATTTTCCTACTTTTAGTTTTCATTTGATCCTTGTTCCTATTTTCTATGTTGATTTCATTTTGAAGTATGATATTTTGCTTCTAGTTCTCATAAAAATGGCCTTCTGATTTATGGGTTTTTAATTTGCCATTTTGTCTAGATCTTTATGATCCCCTTTCTGAGGAATTTTCAGAATTTTGTTTCAGTCTTATTAATTAGATTACATTTCCTCCCTTGAGATTTTCACTCTCTGAATTTAGACTTGTAAATGTTCATCTCTGATCATCCTCCTTGTTTCAGGGGCTATCTATCTCCCTGAGATCATTTGGAGGCTAAATTTCCTCTTTCTCTCTTAGTCTTTTACACTTTTACTTTTCTGCACAGTTTCCTTCCCACCTATGTGCTCTCATTTGTTTATTTGGGATGACTGCTCTCCTGGTTGTCATTTTCTGCCTGCTTATGTTTAGAAGGGCCTACTAAAACCCTTCTTGGAACTTCTGAAATCATGGTGGGAGCCATCAAATGCAGGGTCAGTGATGCTAATCTGTTTAGCTATTTCACTGAGGACTCCTCTAAGTCAGCACATTGAGAATATTCCCCACCAGCTGCTTGTGTTTACCAAAGGAAACTCTTGATTTCTTTTATGTAGAGGGCAGCATCTCCCTTGAATTTCTGGGACTTCTATTGCAAAACAAACCTGAACATTTGATGGCTAGTCTTCCCATGATTGAACTTAGAAACAATCTCCAAACTGCACCTGATGTTGTATATCCCCATTAAAAAAAATCAGGGCTTAGTCTCTTCAGGGAATAAAATCTCAGTCTTCTGGTAGGATGACCAGTTTAGGCCTGAGGAGGGGGTGGTTTAACTAACTATGCAAATTAAGAAATAGGTTCCGAAATTAGCCATGGAAGGAGTTACAGAGACAAAGTGTGGAGCAGAGTCTGATGGTATGACCATACAGAGACTGCCTCACCTGGGGATCCATCACATATACAGTCATCAAACCCAGACACTACTGTGGATGCTAAAAAGTGCTTGCTTAAAGAATCCTGTTAGAGCTGTCTCTTGTGAGGCTCTACCAGTGCCTTACAAATACAGAGGTAGATGTTCACAGCCAACCATTGGACTGAACACAGGTTACCCACTGGAGGAGCTAGAGAAAGCATCCAAGGAGCTTAAGGGGTTTGTAGCCCCATAGGAAGTACAACAATATGAACTAACCAGTGTTCCCAGAGCTCCCAGGGACCAAAGATTAGACATGGTGGAACTCATAGCTACAGTTGCATATGTAGCAGAGAACGGCGTAGTTGGTTATCAATGGGTGGAGAGGTCCTTGGTCAACTGAAAGCTCTATGCCCCATTGTTGGAGAATGCCAGGGCCAGGAAGTGGGGAGTGGGTGGGTTGGTGAGTAAGGGCATGGGGAGGTGATAGGGGCATTTCAGGGGGGAAACCAGGAAAGGGGATAACATTTGAAATTTAAATAAAGAAAATATCTAATAAAAATAAAATAAATAAAAATTTTAAAAAGAAGAAAAAATATGTTCTTAGATATTAAAAATTAGTTCCTCAATTAGAGACATTTGTCTTTGGGGTTACATGTTGTTCTTGTTGTTGTTGTTGGGGCTTATCAAAACAAAGCAGGAATGTCCTACGTGTGATACCAGACAACAAATGTGGGTGCTCCCATGGTTGCTGTGAAACCAGTCACTGTGCTGTTATCTTCTATCTTTGGAACTCTCTCTGGCGATTAAACTACCTAAGTTGAGAAATAATTTCCAAACATACTGTGATTCATTTATATTTCTTCCTTTAATCTCTGTTTAAATCCACTCACATAGACTCCAAGAATGTGTGTGTGTGTGTGTGTGTGTGTGTGTGTGTGTGTGTGTTCCTATGTACACTTGGAGGCCAGAAGTTAAAATTGGGTACCATTCTCTCTTGTCCTTCACCTTGTTTTTGAGACAGTCTGTCACTAAACCTGGATCTTACCCATAGTAAGCTGGCTGGCCAGTTAGCTATATTGTTTCCTTGCCTTTCCACACCCAACATCACAGACCTGCAATGCCACACATGGCTTTTCCATTAGTATTAGAAATCATGGATAGATGGCTCAATTCAGAACACTGGCTGCTCTTCAAGAGAACCCAGGTTCAATTCCCAGCACCCACATGGTAGCTCACATTTGTCTGTACTCCTTTTCCAGGGGATCTAACACTCTCACACAGACACGCATGCAATCAAAACACCAATATACATAAACTAAAATTACAAATCAAGACTCAGGTCTTCATGTTTGTTCAAGAGGCAGTTTTCCTGCAGAATCATTGCCCATCCCATGTCTTGAGATGTCTTAACATTTCTGCCAGAATGCTACCAGTTCATGAGATAATTAGGTATCCTACATTACAATGTGAATTACTTATTCAATTTGTTTAGTGTCAGATTTGGATTTAGCTGTTGGGGTCAGGTAAATTATTTAGCATTCATTAACTTTCCAGTTTCCGAATGTCATCACTTGGTTTTCTTTTCTTATTTTTTTTCTTTAAGAGTGCCTGTTTTATGAAGAAATGGCTTTATTGTAATTTTAATAGGTTTTCTGCACAGTGTGAAGATGCATGAACAATTCCTACCTGTGAAATCTTCATGCACTTTAAGAAAATTGAGTACAATCTCAGAATTTATCATCCTCTATTATCATAACTACCATAAGTTTGTATTTCCTACTTTAGTGGTCCACTGTTATAAAATAGAAGCAAATACTTTAAATGATGCTCTCACAAGTAGCAGCCTACTCTGAGACTTCTGCAAAGGTTCATATCTGTTCATCTGTGGGTTTTGGGTGAGGAAAGTGTAGGTGGCCAAGAGAAACTTTTTTTGTTTTGTTTTGTTTTTTTGTTTTTCGAGATAAGGTTTCTCTGTGTAGCCCTGGATGTTCTGGAACTCACTCTGTACCAGGCTGGCCTTGAACTCAGAAATCCACCTGCTAAGTGCTAGGATTAAAGGCCTGTGCCACCAAGCCCGGTGCAAGCAGAGCCTTGGGTGACCTCCAATGTTAAGCTCAAATTGGACTTCTAGGTGTTCCATGTGAGAATGTTACCAATTGACTTCCCCATATTCAGATATTTAGGCTATATTTTACTTCTATAACAGAATACCACAAGCTGGGTAGGTTGTATACAGTGGAAGTTTATTTGTTTCAGTATTTCCTAGGGTGAGCATAAGGAGAAAGAGCAGGTATGAGGAAGGGTAAGATGCCCTCGTTTTCCCAGTATTTCATTCTCCGTTTAACAATCTTGATACTCCAGTCAACTTGCAGAATCAGAGTATAGAAGCAAGAGTTAATTGTGAAAAGGCACAACTCTTTAGCAAATCTGATAAATGCACTAGATGATGCCCTGAAGAGGATTCATCCCCCCACCCACAAACAATTCAAGTCTTCATGCACTTTAGGAAAATTGAGTATAATCTGATAATTTCTTGTCCTCTATTATCATAAGAGCAGAAATATCTTCTGAAAAGCACTCTCATCAAGCTTTGCTGTTTTTGCTCTTTTTGTGCAAGCAATAGAATGATTCACCTTTCCTCTTAGAACTTTTAAAATATACTTTCGAAAAATATTCTTCGAAGCTCCTGCAGGCAAACATTATTTTAACTGTGTACTGCTGAGTTTCTTTCAGTCCTAATGGCCTGTGAACTACTAAACATCTCAGGGTGCATGGCATTGGCCATGAGGATAACTGTTCTACAAAGTCTCATCTACAATGGCAGTGCAGAATAATTTTGACATTGTCCAGTAACTAGAAGTTATGGCTAAAGCCACCAATGTTCACCAAGGTTCCAGTTGAAGCATATTATGATGTTTAATTTTAGGTTTCAACTTAGCTATTCCTAGAGTTGTCTGTGTAGTGTAAGTAATATTGTTCACAGTAGTTCTATGAGGTCATTCTAAATGAGATATAAATCTTACTCTATAGACTAATTTATGCTGATGAGCCTTATACATTAGTGCAGGCCATATCTAGAGACTGAAAGGCCTGAACACAGAGCAAAGTGTTGCATAAATGTAAGTCCTTCACAGATACTGTGGCAGAAAGCACAGTTCTCACAGTGGTCTAAGCCAGATGGCATCCTAGAACCGAGGTTCGAAGTGGACACAATCCCTATTTCCTGACCCAGAAGCTATCTCCAGTTGATAACTCCTCACAAAGTAAAAAAAAAGGACATTCACTGGCAATTGGGTGGGAACATGGAAGCATCCAAGCAGGCATGGTGCAGGAGGAGCTGACAGTTCTACATTTTTATCCATAGGAAGACAGGAGAAAACTGGTTTCCAGGCATCTAGGACAAGGGTCTTAAAGCCCAAACCCACACTGTCACACTTCCTCCAACAAGCCCACCCCTATTCCAA
>LR751640.1:58766-150322 GCA_902729485.2 Mus minutoides | reverse complement strand
AAATCAGTCTGGCGGTTCCTCAGAAAATTGGACATAGTACTACCGGAAGATCCTGCAATACCTCTACTGGGCATATATCCAGAAGATATTCCATCTAGTAACAAGGACACATGTTCCACTATGTTCATAGCAGCCTTATTCATAATAGCCAGAAACTGGAAAGAACCCAGATGTCCCTCAACAGAGGAATGGATACAAATAATTTGGTATATTTACACAATGGAGTACTACTCAGCTATTAAAAACAATAAATATATGAAATTCCTAGGCAAATGGATGGATCTGGAGGCCATCATTCTGAGTGAAGTAACCCATTCACAAAAGAACTCACATAACATGTACTCACTGATATGTGGATATTAGCCCAGAAACCTAGACTACCTAAGATACAATTTACTAAACACATGAAACTCAAGAAGAAGGAAGATCAAAATGTGGACACGTCACCCCTTCCTAGAATTAAGAACAAAGCACACATTGAAAGAGTTACAGAGATCATGTGTGAAGCTGAATCCAAAGCATGGACCCAATGACTGCGGCTGCCAGGGATCCATCCCACAATCAGCCACCAAACATAGACACTATAGCATATGCCAGCAATATAGTGCTGAAAGGGCCTGGATATAGCTGTCTCGTGGGAGACTATACCAATGCCTGGCAAACATGGAGTTGGAAGCTCACAGTCAGCTATTAGATGGAACATGGGGTTCCCAAGGAAGGAGACAGAGAAAGTACCCAAGGAGCTGAAGGGGTATTCAACCCTATAGGTGGAAGAATAACATGAACTAACTAGTACCCCCTGAGCTCATGTCTCTAACTGCATATATAGAAGAGGATGGCCTAGTTGGCCATTATTGGGAAGAGAGGCCCCTTGTTCATGCAGACTTTATATGCCCCAGTACAGGGCAATGGCAGGGCCAAGATATGGGAGCGGGTGGGTAGGGGAGCAGGGCTGGGAGCGGGGAGGGTATAGGGAACTTTCTGGATAACACTTGAAATATAAATGAAGAAAATATCTAATAAAAGTTGAAAAAAAAAAGAAAAAAAAAAAGAGACTATGATCATTCCTTCAGTCTCTGCTCTGAACTTTGTCTCTGTAAAATAATAGGTATGTTGTTCCCCCTTCTAAGAAGGACAGAAGTATCCACACTTTGGTCTTCCTTCTTCTTGAGTTTCATTTGCAAATATTATTATGGTTATTCTGAGCTTCTAGGCTAATATCCACTTATCAGTGATTGCATAACATGTGGGTTCTTTTGTGACTGGGTTACCTCACATAGAATGATATCCTCCAGATCCATCCATTCCTCTAAGAATTTCATAAATTCATTGTTTTTACTGTGTAAATGTACCACATTTTCTGTATCAATTTCTTTGTTGATGGACTTCCCTAGACATCTGGAAGTAAGTGAATATACAAACCACTTTGCATTATTGATCATATATCATCGCATGAAGGACATGGATATTTTTCTTCTCTCTAGATAGCAGAATTCTCAAATACTCATACTTGTAGGGAAGAAGATAATGTTGGGTATGTTTTTTATTAAAAATAAATTTTCTTATACAATGAAAAGAGAGAGGAAGAAAGAGAGGGAAAGAGGGAGGGAGGGAGGCAGGGAGGGAGGGAGGGAGAGAGAGAGAGAGAGAGAGAGAGAGAGAGAGAGAGAGAGAGAGAGGGAGAGAGAGAGAGAGAGAGAGAGAGAGAGAGAAAGAGAGAGAATGAAAATAGGGTCATATATATGGTTACACAAATCCTAACAAGAAAACTGAGGCTGTACATTTGGCAAAGGAACAATTTTATGAAACATCTCTAAAATCAAGCTGTTGAAGTGACTTTACATTTATATGTATTTCATAGTTTTCTCCCTCTTGTTTAACCCTTCAATATTATCCTGAACATTTAAATCACTGTGCTACTTTGGAATCCTATTATCTTTCCATTTGTGTTTAAATACAGGCCATAAAAACCTTTCTTTAATTTAGATACAGTAATATAGGAGAAATTTGTAGTTCATACTTAATTTAGAGTAGAGTAAATATTAAAATAAATTGAAACAGATTTTGTTAAGTTATGAATAACATTTTAAAAACTGTTGCTTAAAATTAACATAACTTTATAAGTTATTTCTATTATCATAAAATCCTTTGTTTCAGATCAACTATAGTTTATACTAGTTTTATTTATGCATTTTGATTGAGGAATAATACATTTTAAATGTACTCTGTTTTTCATGTCATAACGACAAGTTGTATATTCACATTGTAAAATTTTCATTTTAAATGAAAAAGCACAGATCAGGCAAATCCAATGCTAACCGTTGAATCATAACATCAAAACCCATATTGATATGGCATGGGATATAATCCCTATATTTACTATTAATTTTTGGAATAAAATTTTAAAATATTTTTATAATTACTTGTTCCTTCTAAAGTAAACTCATTTTGTTACTGCTTTATCTCTGAATTGTGCAATTATTGACAGGTTCGTTCAAAGATGTAGCAAATGAAATTGATTCAGATTTAATATTTCTTATTCTATTTTGAGACTTATTTTTCCTCAAAGAAAATATAATCAAAATATTTATTCTACTTACTGTGAGATACATGGGAAAGTACATTTAAAAATTACAGCAAAAATGTACTATTTGAGATATAACAGACTGTAACTTTTAGATACATGCTATACAGAAGAATCAAATTTTAGAGAATATATACTCTATTTTTATTCTGACTGGTAAAGTTTTAAGGAGATGAAAATGGCTATCAAGAACCAAGGAAAAAATAAATAAAATTTTAAAGATAAAGATAGACTTCCAGGGACAGACAACAAGTTGTAAGAAATCAAAGGACACTTTATAAAAAAAGTTTCTTCTGGTTACATATTTTTAAGATTTAAGCCAGAAACTCTGGAATAACCTGTTATCTGTTAATAACTCTACAAAGCAGTCAAGGTACTAAAGTCTTCTCCATTCTACTCCATTAATCTTCCATATTCCTTGTTTATCTGAACTTTATGAATAACTCTATATACAAGTACAATTGGGTAAATAATTAAGAAGGTTCTATATTTCCTGGTTCAAATGATTGCTTAGGCTTTATATGATCCAATATGGCTGTTCTCCTTTGCTGTGCATTAGCTGCTCAGTCATCCTATGACATATGGAAGTTCTGTCATGAACCTCATGTTATAGTTGAGATTATTTTTATTGAATAGAGAGGATGGTGAGGAGGAAGTGAAATCAGAAATTATTTTCTTTTTTCTTTTCTTTTTTTTTTTTGGTTTTTGAGACAGGGTTTCTCTGTATAGGCCTGGCTGTCCTGGAACTCACTTTGTAGACCAGGCTGGCCTTGAACTCAGAAATCCACCTGCCTCTGTTGCCCGAGTCCTGGAATTAAAGGTGTGCGCCACCATGCCTGGCCAGAAATTATTTTCTTAAGCAATTTTCTTACAATGATTACCTTTGTATATAGCCTACCACTTCTCACTTGTAAAGAACAAGTGCTCTTAAGATTGTTATCATAACTGGATTTTTAAATTTTCCCTGTGTGCTCCCTTTGTAATGAAGTGTATATAAAATTATCAGAACAGGATACTTTTATAATGAAGAATAAATTCCATGGGGTGTAATTTCCCATCTGTAATTATTTTGCAAATGTCTATTTTGCATGAAAAACAACGGAGTTACAAGGCATGTAAAGCTGTGTTAATGACCAGCTATATTTCCATAAAAGCAGATGCCAAGAAAACATAGTGAGGAAGTAAAACCAAATTGAGCTTACAATGAACACTGAAACTGGACTGCGTGCCTTTGAAACAAATGAGCAGAATGTGTAAAATAAATAAATAAAGAAGCACAGAGTTAACCATAGCCCATATGATACAACTATTTCATAGAAAACTTCTTTGTTTCTATGTGTTTAAATTTGCTAGCTTAACTATGAACTGCTATTATTTTAAATATAAATGTCTGAGAAGATCTCTTATGATGGAGTTTTTCAATATAATCAAAATTGAGTGTGCATTTTAATGTGCATTGAGTTGCAACAAGATGCTTTAACTGTTAATTCTCGAGAAGCAATATGTGGTTTCAAATCAAGTGGTTGGGCAAAGTAAAGAATGGAAGACATTGATTATCTTTCATTTTTCTTTATTTCCCAAGCAACAACATTCATTGCTGTGCTGATGTACTTACCTTAACTAAAACTCTTCTGATGGCTGGGATAAAATATAGTAAACTGTCCTTTATGTGCTGTGAAATAAGAAGGCATGGAAACTTTGTTAACCCTTGCCTAAGTCAGGATGGAAATAAGGATGCCCTTAGGATTAAAATTGTCACAGGAACTCTTCTAATGTAAGGAGATGTGCCAGGACTCCACTCTGTAAAGTATCTGGAACAAAGAAGACACAAGGACAACTCAGATATTATGAGAAGTTGTAACTCCTCCTAGAGGAGTTAGCCATCACAGTTCCATAAATCATTTTAGAATGGTTATGTTGTTTCAGTGGTCTTTTATGATAAAACTTAGCAACTGTCAGTTTATGGTTTTGAAAATCCATGAAAATAAGTCAAACTTAATCTCACATGTACCATGGACTGGCTATTTGACCTAGGATGTTAATTTCCTGGACTTGACTTCTGTATACTAGATACAAGGTTTCACACTTAGCCCTCTTTTTTTTTTCTTTTTTTATTTAATATTTTCTTTATCTACATTTCAAATATTATCCCCTTACTTAGCTCCCCCTCAGAAAACCCCTTACCCCCTACCCCCTTCCCCTGCTCACCAACCCACCCACTCCAGCTTTCTAGCCCTGGCATTCCCCTATTATGGGGCATAGAACCCTCACAGGATCAAGGGCCTCTCCTGCCATTGATGACCAACTGGACCATCCTCTTCTACATATGCAGCTAGAGTCATGAGTCCCACCACGTGTTTCCTTTGGTTAGTGGTTTATTCCCAGGGAGCTCTGGATGTACTGGTTAGTTCATATTGTTGTTCCTCCTATGGGGCTGCAAGCCCCTTCAGCTCCTTGGGTCCTTTCTCTAGCACTTATCCCTCTTATATCCGTCTTAGTTAGGGTTTCTATTGTGGTGATGAAACTCCATGATCAAAAAACAAGTTGAGGAAGAAAGAGTTTATTTGGTTTGTATTTCTTCAGCACTTTTCAACATCAAAAGAAGTCAGGACAGTAATGTAAACTGGGAAGAAACCTGGAGGCAGGTGAAGCAGCAGCCATGGAGTGCTGGTGCTTACTGGCTTCCTCATCATGGCCTGCAAGCTATGCTTTCTTATAGAATCCAGGACCACTAGCCAGGGGATAGCACCACCCATAATGGGCCAAAGCTGTCCCACCAGTCACACACACACAAAAGATTTACAGCCAGATCTTACATGAGCATTTTTCTCAGTTGAGGCTTTCCATTCTCTTATTATTTTAACTTGGGGCACATTACACTTTAAAAAGCCAGTATAGCTTACCTATTTATGTCTCCAGCTGCATATATAAAAGAGGATGGCCTAGTTGGCCATCATTGGGAAGAGAGGACCCTTGGTCATGCAGACTTTATATGCCCCAGTACAGGGGAACGCCAGGGCCAAGATGTGGGAGCGGGTGGGTAGGAGAGCAGGACCGGAAGGGGGTAGGGTATAGGGAACTTTCTGGATAACACTTGAAATGTAAATGAAGAAATTATCTAATAAATGTTGGGAAAAAAGTCAGTATAGCTTACCTATTTATGTATTGTTATCTAATAAAGAATTTTAGACATATGAGAACTATGCCAGTTTCCCCCTCACAGAGCCTGGCCACATATTCATTTTACAGTCTTGGTCCTTTTGTATTATTTCTCAGTATTACACAATATGGTATTGATAGTAATTGACTTTACTCAGAAAAAAAAAAAGGAAAGAGAAAAGAAAGAAAGATAGTAATACATTATAGCATACGCAAGCTGTGTTACATTACATTATCTCTAAGAGAAAAACAACAACAACAACAACAACAAAGAAACAAAACTCAAATCTTTCCCAAATGCCTAGATTTTTATTATTCCCTAATGCCTTTTAGGAGGCTTTGAGTATGACAGTAAGATCTTTACCCATTTTAAATTAAATGAAATATAGTATCCACTATACTTTTCCCATTTAAGGTATTTAGATTAAAAAACAAAAACAAAAACCTCTCAAAGTGAGAAACTAAGAAACATTTTCTTAAAGAAGGTGGTGCCTGAAGGGTATTGCTACTACCACAAATGGACACTGGTATTTGGAGCTTACAAATTTAAACAGATGAATATTTAGACAGTTTCGGAAAAGAGAAATTTAGTCTAATCTATATATGAGATTTAAATATTATAAATTACAATTGATTTCATCTTTATCTACAACATAATCTTTAAATGAATTTCTAAAATTATACTTATTTTACTTAAATTGCTGAGAATATAAAATATATGTATATCAAGTAGAAAAAATGCAAGTCACTAAAAGTATATATCTTTATTTTTATTGCATGAATATTTTGCCTGGTGTCTGTCTGATTGCCATGTGTATGATCCTTGTGACAGTGAAAACAGCATCTAATTCTGTTGATCAAGAAGCATGGGATGCAGAAAATCGAACTTGGGTTCTCTGTTAAAAACAGCCAGTGCTTTTAACTGCAGAGACATCTCTAGCTCTCTAAATCCTTATTAATTCCTAACAACATCTAATATAGCACTCTAAAATAAAATTTAGATTCTACTTAATTTACACATTAGAATTTTGTTTGTTACTTCACATTGTGTGTGAACAGTGAGAGTTACAGTCAGTGAGTAATATAAAATTTAATATCCAAGCCATTAATGTAAATATCTAGAAAGAGTGGAAATTTTTATACTTTCACTAAATTATATGTATTGGTAGTATAAACCTTAATACATATTAATTTCAATATAGCATTTGAAATTGATTCATGTGATATGTGAGTTAAAAAGAAGCATTTCATGTGACTCCTACTCTATGGCTAATTAGCCATATTTTTATTAAATGTTTTCTCCAGCCTTCTGATGACAGACCTACAACATGTTCCCTGCTTCAGTGTTTTTTTTTTATTATTTTTTATGTATGTCATTGTATTTGTGTAAAAATATGGAGGAATTCTAATTTTCTTAACTTGTATGTGGAGCTGGCATTCAAACTATCTTTTTCTCCCAAACACCTGGACTTCAAACAAAGAAGAAGTTAACACTGGAAGATGGGTGCAAGAGTTACCATAGTGGCATTGATAGCCAGTCACGTGGGTTAAATAGATAGTGGCCATTGCACACTATATGACAGAAATTTAAAAACTCTGTTAAATATACTCAAATTTTAAGTAGCCAGATCCAAAATCTGCTTAGCTGTACAAAGTGTATTTGTGCATTTCCATCTTCTGTGTTCCACATGTGCTACATAAAATACTGTTCTAACTTGTGATTGTTATCTCTTTTGAATAGTGTACTCCATGTGGCTGAATGATGAAATACAGAGTAGCAGTGAGAAGACCACCTTTTACAGTCATCACATAAAACCTATTATTCTCTTACATTTTCAATGACTTGTTCCAATGGCAGACACTATCTCCAAAACTTGTCACATAAAGGGAAATTTCTTCATACCAGTGTGTGTATGAGGATCTAGGTGTTTGTGCTTGGTGGTGGGTTCTGGTCATCAGAGTGCTCTTGTTTGAGCAAGGGCATGTGGATCTCTGTTAATCCCTTATTTCAAAGCACTGTGCATCTTTGATCTTCCAAATTCTATATTTGATAAAATATTTGACTACTATGCATATCACTCACACTACATACTATATCGAAGGCCTTCCTGAAAGTTATGCTGGTGCAATTGTGGTAAACATGTTATAGCAATAAGGAAACCCTTCTTACAATTGAATTTAAGGCCTACTCTATCAGATGGAAATAGTGCCTGCCTGTCACTTTGCCCAAGAGCATGAGACTAGATAGGTTATGTGCATAGGCTACTACTGAAAGGGACAGAGCAGGGAAGTTATTCCTAATGACATATTACTGTACCCACACTACAGCTCATCATTCAACCCTCATCAGGGAAGCATGTCCTTATAGTGGAATGTAATTAACAAAGAGGTCCACAACTACACAATGTAAAGAGAGTAACAGACTTTAGAGCAATCAGCTGTAAATGGGATGTCTTTATCAGCCCTCTCCCTCAAGGTCAAGGACCTATGTGTAAGAGGAGACAAAAACACTGCAAAAACCAGAAGCAGTGGATGACATTCCCCCCCCCCCAAAAAAATAGTGTATCCATATCTCAAAAAATGTCTTTCTATATTCCATAAAGTATCTAGACAAAAAATACTATTTTTGTATATTTATTCTCATATATTTTGATGTCTTTACCCTGGCTTTCCCAACTGTCCAAATGCTACATACTTGTATGCATGTGTGTGTGTGTGTGTGTGTGTGTGTGTGTGTGTGTGTGTGTGTATGTATATGTGTGTGTGTGTGTGTGTGTGTGTGTGTGTGTATAAATATGTAGTAATACTGGTCTCTAAATGAAATATGAAATTTTATGTAGTTGGATTGTCTGTTCTCTTTGAAGTAGTTGATATCATGTTAATTTATTTATTATTATTGACACAGACCTGAGAATATAAGACATTTTCGAGGCTCTGAGCTTTTCTACATTTTTATGTAGGAGACCACACTTGAGCATGACTCATTGTGATAATTGTCAGTGTTTGACACATAGTCATTATGAAATGCTGCAGAGACATCTGCCTTTTTCTAAATATCCTGTAGCATGTGGGCTTTTGCATGTGTATATTTAAGAATAATTTTTAATACAGAGAAAACCCATCCCACGCTGTAATGCACATAGGTCAGGGGAGGGCAATTCTCTGATGTCTGTGCTATTCCTTTCCTGACAGTGCTAACTGTATTTTGGAAGAGCACAATAGAGAACTGAATAACTATTTTTGGACTGAATCAGAGTTCAAGGCCTTGAAGGTTGGTAACTACAGAGAAGCACCTGTTATGTTGAGTTGTCTTTTTAGCCTATGATATATGTTTTCCAAGAGATATTGTTTTTAAAAAGATTCACAGATTTGCGATTTTTTTTGTGTGTATTAAGTATACGTGGTGGCAGTTGAACTCCCTCACACATGGAAAATATAACTAAAATCAATCTCTGGTTACTGTTCAGAAAGTGCAGCTCACCTAACTGCTGGATTGTGGGCATGGCTGAACTTAATGAAAATGTTAACTGTATGTAAGATAGGAAATGGCAAAGCTAAGCATATAAAAGTTGAATCCAAAAAGCAGCATTTTTAGTAATGAATGAGATCAGGACAGAATTTTTCTTTTGCTGTGGACACAATGACTGTTCTAGACTATTGGGAGGAATGTTCAGTAAGTATAGCATTTATAATATAAAAGAATAAGCCATTGACTAAAATTAATAGCCTTTCAGTATCTCTATTGTCAATGGGATTAACTGTATCTGTTTTCAATGCATAGCACAGGGGATTAGGTAAAGGATGGATTCAATCACTGATTTTTTTATTTGACTACCCATTTCCATAAGCCCCCGAATTAGCTATAAAATAATAAAGTTAAGAAATAATAAAATTGTCTGTTTTTGTTGTTGTTGTTGTTGTTGCATTAGTAACTCTTGCAGTGTGTCTGTATGTTTCTGGGTGAATTATTAAATGTTGGCAGGCTGAGGATACAAGCAATGGGACGCTGGCTGCATTTGCTTCACTTATCTCCTAATGGTCTATCTGAATCTGGCAGATGGTGGCAATTTTTGGTCTTATTGATTCTCCTTTTAAAGATCTCTCTCTTCTCTCTTTCCCGAACTCCTAAGCTCTGTTGCTTTCTTTCTGCAGTGACATTTAGTTTCATAAGTGGAAAGTTTTTAACTTTGATAATAAATGTTTCATTATTTTCAGGGCTGGATTACAGGCATTAACAGTTACTTTCCTTCTTTAAATATTAATATTCGTATTGGGATCTTTTGGCTAGTATTATGGAAACTTTTTCTTTGCCTTTGCCAACCCAGCTTTCTTTTTTCTGATTCACTTATTCATTTTTCTTCCTTATCTTTCTGAATGTTTCATCCTCTCCTACTTATTCCCTTCTATGTTCTTTACCTTAAGAAATAAATTTACCTTAAATATGATTTTAAAGGTTTGAATGTCTACTAAAGTTTTTAAAATTAACTTTACTCCTTGTCATTTGCATGTAAGGCACTCTATTTACTCTCTTTCCAACAACCTCAAACCCCTGTAAACCTCCCCTGGCTACAGGTCTGTTTACTTTCTGTGATTTTGTTTTGTCTTCTGTCTCATCAACTTTAACTAAGGTCCTCTGTGTAACTGTGTATGAAGCTAGTCAATGGAACCTTTGAGCCTCATTATTATGTACATATATGAAGATACTGACTGCCCTTCCGCAACATTCGATAGGAGGTTATTATTCTGCAGGGAGTGATAGGAACCCATAAGCTCCTCTTCAGCCATGATTAGCCAAGGAAGATAAAAGAATCATATGATTAAATTTTATGTAAAGGCACATGTATAGTTATAGGTGTTTATAAGACTTTTCTGTCAACACCATATGGCTACAATCATGAAGACAATCTGTGTAACAATGAAGCTTTGAGTAAAATATATCATTCAGACAGCATTGGGTAAAAAAAAAAATTGATAACTTTGATTTGACGTGATATTGGTGACACTAAATATTCCTGGGTAATCGTTAGTATGTTCTTCCACATTAATGAAATTTCTGTTTGCATTTGTGATCTGGCTCTGTACAGACAAATGCCACACAAGAGATATAGGATATTAGAGAGAAGTATAGAATGTACTACATATATAGGGAGGAAAAAAACAGTTGATGGATAGCAGAATGTCCAATTCTTGTGCTAGGGAGAAAGGGGACCTTTCACTAGAGCTAAGTATTAAAATGAAAAGTATTAATATGTCCTTTTCCACATCCATGTCTCCTTTTATGATCTATGCACAGAACAGCTTTTAAGAATTCTGAGAATAGGTGTGGACAATGAGGTGGAAGGCAGAAAGTTTTCTTAAAAATACAGTTATAGAAATTTATTATGGTTATAATGGGTCTTAAGACAATAATTACTTTTGGAAAATAACTAGGAAAATGTAAAGGCCTAATAAAAGGCCATGTGGTAATAGGAGACCCCATGAAACCAGAAATATTTGTTTTCATAAGCTGTTTAACAAAATTGATGAATTTTGTCAATGTCTCTCCATGGTTAGGGTCCTCTTTCTAAGGAGTGTTCTTGATTCTAAATATGTTGAAGTCAATAGTGTGAGGTCAACAGTGCTGTATTGCTTCCAGTTTTCTCAGATCCTCAAGTCTCAAGAAGTACCTGGAGAAGGTAGCTTCACTAGTATGCAGTGTACAATTCTGTCTACAAAAGGAAACAAAGCCATTACTCTTTGGAGCCCAGCGACACACTCAGTGTGGAGAGAACTAAAGTGATGCCCTATAGAGTATTAACCCACAGTCATTGCCTACAGTAAATTTCTTTAATTTGAAGAAAATCTGTATCTGGATTTTTAGAAAATAGTCACATACAATTATTCATAGATGTTTGCATTCCTGGAAGGATTAGAAAAATGAGAAGACAATGAGTAAATGCCACAGCTTATCATGACATATCATAAATATAAAACACATCCAAATGCTGAAATAATCAAAGGATCCTGCTACCTTTGTTCTTCCTTGGAAAAATGTCATGTGCAGAGGGACTCACATTCAGAACTGCTGCTTTGAAATGAGTAAACTTGTATTGTAGGTTATAGATTCTAGTCTTTAATGAAAGGTGTGACTGAAGAGCTTGTACATGTGGCTGCACTTGTACATTATTACATGGCTCAGTGTTGCTAGAATTCCAAGTTATCATCCAGCAAGTAAATACATTGGGATGGGAGAAGCACCCATTTCCTTTTTCACCAGCAGAGAGCAAGAAATTATTATCTTCTAGTACACTTATAGAAAGAAAGATAGAAAGAGACTTGGGGTGTCAGGGCCTTTACTGAATCTTTAAGAATGATAGAACCATTGTATTGCTAACTGCTGGTAATCAAAAATGTCAAGTCCCAAGGTGCACATTTCCCCCCATTTCTTTACTTCATTTTTATAGATAGAGGAAACACATACAGTGGTGAAAGAAGAACCTGCCATTATGTTCTCTACATTTTGATTTTTCAGGGACTTCTGGGCACTGCCTTTCTGTGGCATACAAGAAGCAGAATCAATTGTATATTCTCATCATAGGCCCTGAACCTGACCTAGTAAAGTCTAAGGAGCTGCCATGGGTCTAGTGTGACAGATAACCAATTAAATAGGCTTGGGAAATCTTGGAGGCTTTGCCTGTTGTGATTCCAGGTTTGAGCTAAGAATTGTAAGCATGCAGAACAGACAACTAGAATTCTGTACCAAGAGGAAAATAAATAACAGGGAAAAGCAACCATTTAAGTATGCCCTTAGGAAGAAATGTGAAGAAATAGCTACAGCCCTCCTCCTGTAGGGTTTGAAGAATTTTGACTACTCAATCCCTCCCAATAATAAAAATCTTGATGTTTCAAACTAAGAATTCTTTTGTTTCATGATGAAAGGCAGACTTACAAAAACTGTTATACTCCATTTAAGCAAATGTCATCAATGGTAACTATAACATCCACACAAAGATATGAGTTCATGGAGGCCATAAACACTCTTTTTTTTCTTTTATTGGATATTTTCTTTGTTTACACTTCATATTTTATCCCCTTTCCCTATTCCTCTGGTAACTCCCTATACCTTCCTCCCTCCTCCTGCTTCTATGAGGGTGTTCCCCCACCTGCCCACCCATCCCTGTCCCCCTTGCCTCAAATTCCCCTACACTGGCATATCTATCTAGCCTTCATAGGATTAAGGGCCTCTCCTCCCATTGATGGCCATCCCCTGCTACATATGAGTCTGGAGCCATAGTCCCTCCCCCTTGGTTAGTGACTTATTCCCTGGAGCTCTGGGGGTGAGGTGGGGGGAGGCTGGTTGATATTGTTGTTTTTCCTATGGAGTTGCAAACTCTTTCAGCTCCTTCAGTTCTTTCTCTAACTCCTCCATTGGGGACCCTGTGCTCAGTCCAATGGCTGCTGAGCTTCTGCCTCTGTATTTGTCAGGCTCTGGCAGAGCCTCTCAGGAGACAGCTATATCAGGTTCCTTTCAGCAATCACTTCTTCGCATCCACAATACTATCTGGGTTTGGTCACTGCATTTAGGATGAATCCACAGGTGGGGCAGTATCTGGATGGCCTTTCATTCAGTCTCTGCTCTACACTTTGTCTCTGTATTTGTTACTGTGAGTATTTTGTTCCCCTTTCTAAGAAGGACCGAAGCACCCACACTTTGGTCTTCCTTCTTAAGCACATGTGGTCTATGAATGTATCTCCTGTATTTTGAGCTTTTGGGCCAATATCCACTTATCTTAAATCTACAAAGTTCCAAAAGTAACTGTACTGGCTAGTTCTATGTGTCAACTTGACACAGCTGGGTTATCACAGAGAAAGGAGCTCCAGTTGGGGAAGCACCTCAATGAGATCCAGCTGTGGGGTATTTTCTCGATTAGTGATCAAGGGAGAAAGGCCCCTTGTGGGTGGGACCATCTCTGGGCTGGTAGTCTTGGGTTCTATAAGAGAGCAGGCTGAACAAACCAGGGGAGGCAAGCCAGTAAAGAACATCCCTCCATGGCCTCTGCATCAGCTCCTGCTTCCTGACATGTTTGAGTTCCAGTCCTGACTTCCTTTAGTGATGAACAGCAATGTGGAAGTGTAAGCTGAATAAACCCTTTCCTTCCCAAGTGCTTCTTGGTCAGGATGTTTGTGCAGGAATAGAAACCCTGACTAAGACAGTAACAAAATGTTAATAAGAACAAGGCCTCTAGTTTTTATAAGATAAAGAGAAAGTTCTGTTGTGCTGACACCTGGGGAAGGTATTAAGGGGATATAAAAATTAGCTAACATATTAAACTTTAAAGTCATCCATGTTTTAACTTATCAGTATGGCATAGAGGTGCTCTTTTGTAAGGACCCTCTTATACTCCATGAATGATGTACTTCTCAGGGATCCTTACATGTTTTTGAGAGATGTATGTTAAAGGAAACAGCAAAGGGTATCCCAGATGCATAAAGCATGTTGGGTTCTATAAATTTACAAGATTACCTTTGCTCCACAACAATGAAGAATACAAGAGGTAAAGAAAATTCATTATGGGTTAATCCTCTTTATTTCCTAGAGTCTTTCTGGGAAAGATAAAACTCAAAAGGTTGAAGGAATCCTGCTTCCCTAGGCATTCTGGAAATACAATTACCAAAGGCTGACAAGAGAAGGAAATAATGATAGGCAATTGTGAAGGGGTTCCAAATGCCACAGCAAAATATAGCCAGGCAAGAAGGATTTGAAAAAAAAAATGTATCCTTTGGTGAAGGACAGACACATCCCATCTCTGACCTAGGGAACAGGATAAATTATTATAACTCCTAGGATATTATGAATGGCAAAAAAAAAAAAAGAAGACTCACTAGGGTTCAATTTTCAGGATGCTTTGAAGAGGAGTTAGTGATACAACTCCCCAGCCATCAAAATCACAGTGGTAAAGATAGTTAAATGAGAACTGAACCAAGACCCTAAGAAGAGTGATCAGGACCAAATACATGTTAAACTTTCAGAGCAGTGAAGAAGCTTCTCTCCTAAGGCAAACATGATTTACTTCAGTGTATCCTTGTCCCCAAATGTCAAATTTGTTTTATTAGTTATTTTCTTCATTTACATTTCAAATGCTATCCCCTTTTCTAGTTTCCCCTCGGAAAGTCCCCTGAACCCTCCCCCTGCCCTCCTCCCCACCCTACCTACTCCAGCTTCAAAAGCCTTGATTACAATGTAAGTGAAAGGGCCACATATTTATTGTCAGCATAGAAGGCAGCAAAAGTTCCACACTTTGTCCCTGTGTTTCCTTAAGATAGGAGCCCTTCTGGTTTAAGAATTTGCAGATGAGTGGTTAGCCCAACCCCCCAAACAAGGGCTTTGACTAACCTCTGGATGTAGTCTCTGTAGGCTCTCCCTTCCTTTTGTTGAGTATATCAGCTAATATACTAAGAGCCTCTTGCTTTCTTGGCAACTGGGGCTTGTGGTGGCTACCACCAGTTCCCCATCCCTCATTCAAATTCCTGTTCCTCTGTATATCATCCCAGTCTCCTCTCATACCTCATCCTGGCCCCTTTTCCCCTCCCCCTCTTTTCTTCCTCACAAGACTCTCTAACCCCCTATCTCCTGTGAGTATTTTGCTCCCATTTCTAAGAACTTGACGCATCCACATTTTGTTCTTTCTTCTTCTTGAACTTCAAACGGTCTGTGAAATGTATCTTGGGTATTCTGAGCTTTGGGGCTAATATCCACTTATCGATGGGTGCATACCATATGTGTTCTTTTGTGACTGGGTTACCTCACTCAGGATGATATTTTCTAGTTCTATCCATTTGCATTTGCCTAAGAATTTCATGAAGTCATTGTTTTTAATAACTAAGTAGTACTCCATGTGTAAATGTTCCACATTTTCTGTATCCATTCCTCTGTTGAAGGATATCTGAGTTCATTCCACCTTCTAGCTATTATAAATAAGGCTGCTATGAATATAGTAGAGTACCTGTATATATTGGAGCACCTTTTGAGCATATTTCCAGGAGTGGTATAGCTGGGTCCTCAGGTATTACAATGTCCAATAGTCTGAGGAACCACCAAACTGATTTCCAGAGTGTTTATACCAGCATGGAATCTCACCAACAATGGAAGAGTGTTCCTCTTTCTCCACATTCTCTCCAGCATCTGCTGTCACATGAGTTTTTGATCTTAGTCATTATGACTGGTGTGAGGTGGAATCTCAGGGTTGTTTTGATTTGCATTTCCCTGATGACTAATGATGACTAATTTCCCTGATGATTTTGAACATTTCTTTAGGTGCTTCGCGGCCATTTGATATTTCTAAGTCGAGAATTCTTTGTTTATCTCTGTGCCCCATTTTTAATAGGGTTATTTAGTACTCTGGAGTCTAACTCCTTGAGTTCTTCATATATATTGGATATTAGCTCTCTGTCGGATATAGGGTGGGTAAAGGTCTTTTCCCAATCTGTTGGTTGCTGTTCTGTAGGCAAGGCCATCCAAAGACTGCCCCAACTGGGGATCCATTCCATCTACAAACACCAAACCCAGGCACTATTGCAGATGTCAAGAAGTGCTTGCTGACAGGAGCCTGTTATAGCTGTCTCCTAAGAGGCTCAACCAGAGCCTGACACACACAGAGGCTGATGCTTGCAGGCAATCATTGAACTTAGCACAGGGTCCTCAATAGAAGAGTTGGAAAAAGGACTGAAGGAGCTGAAGGGGTTTGCAACCCCATAGGAAGAACAACAATATCAACCTACCAGATCCCCCAGACCTCCTAGGGACTAAACCACTAACCAAATTATACTCATGGAGGGACCCATGGCTCCAGCCTCATATGTAGCAGAAGATGGAATTGTCTGGCATCAACAGGAAGAGAATCTCTTGGTCCTCTGAATGCTCAATTCCCTTGTGTCAGATGATTCCAGGGTGGGAGAAGGAGCTCCTTCATAGAAGCAGAGGGGAGGGTGGATGTGAGAAGGGGGTTTTGGAGGGGGAATTGGGAAAGGGAATAACATTTGAAATGTAAATGCATAAAATATCCAAAAAAAGAAAGAAAGAAAGAAAGAAAGAAAGAAAGAAAGAAAGAAAGAAAGAAAGAAAGAGCGAGCAAAAGTTAGTTCTCAGATGCACAGATGCTGAAATGATCAGACATTTCTTTGAACTTATAGGGCTATCATCATCATTTGGCAATGAAGACATTGCCAAATCTGGCATTTCTATCTAGCAGTTCCCTGAAGATGATTGTAAAGTTTCTCCTCTTCTCAAAGATGGCACACATAACAAAATGTAACACATCTGCATAGTTTATACAATGACTGCAGTTCTTTCAATAGGAAGGGGGCAAATAACCAGTTACTCTGAAACAATAAATTATATAACTCAGTCCCAAGTTTCCTCCTCCTTTCTTGTGAGATAAGCCTATGTTTTTTAATCTGTGTCATGCAGACGTGGCTCATTATTCCTCATCTGTTTATGTCAGAAGCAGCAAGCTATATGCAATGTATCCTTTAGTTCTATTTATTAGCCCTTTATTTTCTTTCCTTTTTTTATCACACCTTGGCCCATTCAACCAAATTTCTGTCTTTGGTCATTACTCACAGGTGCTCTGTCCTATAGCAAGAAAGATTTTGAATTAGCAAATGTTAAGCTGTTATCCATAAGTGAAACATTTCTCCAGAATTATCAAGACATGGCCTTGATCTATATATACACATCTCTGTTTCTGAACATCGTACTCATTACATATTATTGATTTATATCTTGGACCTCACAGTTGAGGGCAATATAATACTTGCCTAAACAAAGCCTCAAGCACACACAGATTTTGTGTGTGTGTGTATGCACATGTGTGTGTGTGTGTGTGTGTGTGTGTGTGTGTGTGTGACAGCATAATTTTTGAAGTCCAGGAATGCAGACCAGTGGTTTAACACTGACCGGAGTCATGTTTTAAAAGTGAAATCAAGAGAGCTAAAACCATCTAGTGGAAAAAAGAGAGCATTTTCAACAAATGGTGCTGGCACAACTGGCAGTTATCATGTAGAAGAATGGGAATTGATCCATTCTTATCTCCGTGTAAAAAGCTCAAGTCTAAGTGGATCAAAGAACTCGACATAAAACCAGAGACACTGAAATTTAAAGAGGAGAAAGTGGGGGAAAGCCTTGAAGATATGGGCACTGGGGAAAAATTCCTAAACAGAACAGCAATGGCTTGTGCTGTAAGATCAAGAATTCACAAATGAGACCTCACAAAATTGCAAAAAGACACTGTAAATAAGACAAAAAGGCCACCAACAGATTGGGAAAGGATTTTTACCAATCCTAAATCTTATAGGAGAATAATATCTAATATATACAAAGAGCTAAAGAAGCTAGACTCTGAAAATTCAAATAACCCCATTAAAAATGGGGTCAGAGCTAAACAAAAAATTCTCAAGTGAGGAATATCGAAGGGCTGAGAAGCACCTAAAAAATGTTCAACATCCTTAATCATCAGGGAAATGCAAATCAAAACAACCTTGAGATTCCACCTCACTCCAGTCAGAATGGCTAGGATCAAAAATTCAGGTGACAGCAGATGCTGGCTAGGATATAGAGAAAGAGGAACACTTTTCCATTGCTGGTGGGATTGCAAGCTTGTACAAACACTCTGGTAATCAGTCTGTAGATTCCTCAGAAAATTGGACATAGTTGTATGGGAAGATCCAGGAATACCTCTCCTGGATATATACTCCGAAGATATTCCAAGTGCTAATAAGGACACATGCTACACTATGTTAATAGCACCCTTATTTTTGATAAACAGAAGCTGGAAAGAATCTAGATGTCCCTCAACAGAGGAATGGATACAGAAAATGTGGTACATTTACACAATGGAGTACTACTCAGCTATGAAAAACAATGAATTTATGAAAGTCTCTGGCAAATGGATGTCTCTGGAAGATATCATCCTTAGTGAGGTAACCCAATTACAAAAAAAGTCACTTGATATGCACTCACTGATAAGTAGATATTAGCACAGAAACTTAGAATACCCAAGATACAATTTGCAAAACACAAGAAAATCAAGAAGAAGGAAGACCGAAGTGTGGATACTTCATTCTTCCTTAGAAAAAGGAACAAGAGCCGGGCGTGGTGGCGCACGCCTTTAATCCCAGCACTCGGGAGGCAGAGACAGGCAGATTTCTGAGTTCGAGGCCAGCCTGGTCTACAAAGTGAGTTCCAGGACAGCCAGGGCTATACAGAGAAACCCTGTCTCAAAAAACCAAAAAAAAAAAAAAAAAAAAAAAAAAAAAAAAAAAAAAAAAAAAAAAAAAAAAAAAAAAAAAAAAAAAAAAAAAAAANAAAAGAAAAAGGAACAAAATACCCATGGAAGGAGTTGCAGAGACAAAGTTTGGAGCTAAGACTAAAGGATGGACCTATCAGAGACTACTGCACCTTGGGATTCATCCTATAATTAGCCACCAAACCAGACACTATTACATATGCCAGGAAGGTGTTGCTGAAAGGTCACAGATATAGGTAGACACCTATATGATGTCACCTACATGATAGCATCACCTCATGTGATGCTATGCCACTGCCTGGCAAATACAGAAGGGGATGATCACAGTCATCTATAGGATGGAACACAGGGTCCCCAATGGAGGACCTAGAGAAAATATCCCAGGAGCTGAAGGGGTCTGCAACCTTATAGGTGGAGCAACAATATGAACTAATCAGTACTTCCATAGCTTGTGTCTCTAGCTGCATATGTAGCAGAAGATGGCCTAGTCGGCCATTATTGGGAAGAGAGGCCACTTGGTCTTGCAAACTTTATATACCCCATTACAGAGGAATGCCAGGGCCAAGAAATGGGAGTGGTTGGGTAGGGGATCAGGGTTGGGGGAGGGTATAGAGAACTTTCAGGATAGCATTTGAAATGTAAATGATGAAAATATCTAATTAAAAAAAGGCAAAAAAGAAAGATATAAAGAAAAAACTAGAAAATTGAAATCAAAAGGAGAAACACACCACACACACACACACACACACACACACACACACACACACACACACAAATGTGAAAAACAAGACACTTCCCAAATTGGAAATCAGAAAAAAATGTCTAGAATATGTTTATTTTAACCTCACCTGTAACTGTGCATACCACGGTGACACTGACTTGTCGTTCCCCTCATCCAGGTACCTGAGAGTGACTAGTATCATTCAGGGGGTATTGACTTTTAGTTACAATGAAACTGTATAGAGTATGTGAATCCACTAATCACAGACTGAGAAAAAATAATGATTGACCCTCTTAAGTAAACACAGGAGGACTCATGGGAAATCTTTTTTAATTTCTGTGGGAGATCTAAAGATTTTAAAAGTGATGTGATAAGTATGAATTATCTTTACCACAATTAATGTACACTGACTCATTCAATTTGAGAAAGCTCTCTTGCAGTATTAGACAGTCTGTCAATTCCTTTTTAATTTTATCAAACATACACAGTGTTCCAAGTATTAGTCAAATGACAAAACTTGAATTTATCAATCATTTGTGTTATTTAAAACATATAGCATTGAATTATTGAGATAATTCATAGTGTAATAAATTTACTATAAATTAAAATTTAGGACAGGATGAAATTAGGGACATAGAAAAATAGTGTGGATGTCAGTAAATGACTCTAGTGTAAGTGCCACCAAAATTGAAACAAGAAATAAAGAGATTTTGTTCACTGGAGAGTGACATCATAAAGCAACTTGTATATAAAAGATTTGCCTAAGTTGTTCTGATATTGACATTTCATAATTTTTTACCATCTTTATTCCACAAGTATCTTTTCTTATGTTTTTAAATAAAAATTTTAATGATAGAATTTTCGTTCGATATATTTTTTTCTAATCAAAAGGGGTATTTTTTTGTAAAAAAAAAAAACAACAATAACAACAACGAATCAATTTTATGTATTAGGAAGTTAAAGTGTGTCTATCACTTTTTTACATTTACTTCTCTGAATGGTGCAGGTTTAGATCATAAGACAGAATGGGAATGATGGTGCCTTCATATCTATTCAGGAAAAATAAACAGATACATATAACAGAGCTTCAGGTTTGGGAAATTGTCAGTGTTAGAGTTAGGAAACTATTTTCGTACCTGTAGGGGATCACAACCACAGAGAGGCAGCATCAGTACTGGGCAGGAGATAGGTATTTAGAATTACTTAATATTTGATTACAATAGTTAGTGATGTGGTAAATTTTGATTTTAAAATGTAGTGGATATCTTTGAAGACACTTAGATATACAGCACTCAGAATGAGACAATATTAAACATAGAGAATAAAATTGATATTAATCACCATAACCAGTATACATTGTAAATTGATAATAAACATAGACAGTTGTTACTAAACATAGATGATGAAATTTATATTAATCACTGTGTATCAGTATATACTACTTAATTTAAAATGATTGATATAATTCTGCAAAAATTATTATTGCTATCATAAGTTTTTAATTGTGGAAATGCAAATGAAAAACTTTGAATAACAGTTCTAATGTATGTTGGCCAGCCTACTCTCTAAGTGAGTCAAATCCATCATTAGTTTCATATCTGATAATCTCATCTTTGTATTCTATATAAGTATGTACAAGAAATGCACAAAAGGATGGGTATATTGATAGATAGATAGATAGATAGATAGATAGATAGATAGATAGATAATATGTAGATAGAAAGATAGAGGATATGTAGATAGAGAGATAGATGATAGATAGATAGATAGATAGATAGATAGATAGATAGATAGATAGATAGATAGATAGAAATGCAATTGTGGTTAGCTATGATATTATGAAATTTCAAAACTCCAAGATAGATTTTGAAACTTTGTTATTTTATGTTCATATTTTCTAAGATGGTATTCAAAGAAGCATTTGGAGTACTGTGAAATGACTTGAATACTTTGGGCAGTTTTTATAAAAATGCATGTTCTTATTATAATAGTGAGAACGATATATACACACAAATAAGATCAAACAAAAATATTTGAGGAAACATATGCTTTAAATTTGAGCTGTATTAAACTTTCATCCAGTCAGCTAATAGAACAAATGTGTTAAACTACTAATAATTATTTCCATATTTTCTATTAAAGATGTATCTACAACTGTAGTTCTACTGCAAAATGAACACCAATATTTATATTATTAATAGTCACTTAGCATAAAAATTTGCTCCAACACTGCTGGTTATTACAATACAGTGTAATAATTATACTGCTGATGTGCTTTCAAATTTAATATCAAATAATTTAATTGTATTAATAATACCAATGCTGCTAATATAAAAACTAGAATACTCATTGAATTATTATGAATTAAAATTACAATGTATGTACATTTTTAGTAGCTTTCTACAGTTATTTTAAAATATGTTAACTAGAACTAACTTTTTAACTTTGACCATGAGATTTATTAATGAGAAGTTTTATCAGTTTCAATAAATCTATTATATCCTATGGGAAACAAGCTTTGAAACTATTTGACTTTAGAATTGGGGTTAAAGAGATGACAGGTGTGAAAGATCACTGTAGAAAGAGCACATTCAGAACTCCAAGATCCTAAGGTGTATTCAATAAGCAAGAATAATAAAACTTTAATTTAAAAATTCAACCTTTAAAAAGTCTACTAATTTAGCCCCAATATCATCCAGTCTTTCAGGCAAAAAAGTCCCAGAGATTCTGTTGTTACCATGTTTTTTATTTTTTGTTTTTGTTTTTAATTTGTTTGTTTTATTTCCATCTCATTGCAGTTCAGAGCTAATATTTTTATCTAATATGTTTTGTCCTCATTCTACATGAGCTCCTTCTAAAAAATGCTAATCACTTTATGTAATTTTGTACCTCACTTACAATATTACAGAAATATCCAAGCTATGTTCCCAATCATCACTGCACCTGTCACTAGCATCTTAGATGCCACAAGTTGATATTTTGATATAGAAACAAAATGTTCACATTTGTTTATTTGACTTTAAATTTTCATACCCATCATTTCCATCCTTCCCTGTCAGGTATCCTGTCAATTCCCTTTAAATTCACCTCATTTTATTCATATGTGCATAGATGTGTATAGAGTCTCTGTGTTGTGTCCTGTTGTGTGTGTGTGTGTGTGTGTGTGTGTGTGTGTGTGTGTGTGAAGACTACTGAATGCAATTACTACTATCTACATAGGTTTGGGGTTGACCACTGGAGCCTAGGTAACTTATAATGGAACTTGTCCCTGAAAAAAAGCCTATCCTTCCTCAGTGCTCCCCTAACAATGCTGAGATGATGGCCTAGTCTTGTGAAGAGCTATTAAGAGTTACTGTGTGCAGCATCTCTGTTTTGTTTTGAAGAAGCTGTTTCCCACCATTCCCCTCAGTCTGGTCTTTACATTCTTTTTGTCCCCTTCTTCTAGGATGTTCCAAAACTATTGGTATGTGGGTGGTGTCATTCAAGTCACATTTGGAAATGGGTGTACCACAGTCTTTTATTTATTCTTTGCATGTTGACACAGGGTCGTTCTAATAAATTTAAACCTTCCTATTTGGGGGCTTTGCATGCCATATCTTGTAACCATTGACCCGAATGTTATTTTCTGTATGTTGTTTCATTGGTCTTCCACTCTGAGTTATGTCCTTCATATGCATTTATCTATAATTTCATGGTCATTTATCTATAATTCAATTTCCTAAGTTTTATCTTTGTCTATAGCATTCTCTGATAATCAATATTACTTACATGTTTAAAGTTACATCTTATATGTTATATGTAGCAATGAAATAAAAATGAAAACAAACCATGAGTTTGTGCCAATGCTTCAGGTTCTTGGTTTTCACAGTCAATACGTGGGTCATCTAAGACTATAAGATTTATTATAATTCTCTCTTTCTTCATCCCTAATACTCATGTAAATACACACATACACACACAGGCATGCACAAACACACACATACACACAATTGTCTTCCTACATGTAACCCTGTTGCATATAAAACATAGAAATATTAATCACACACAAAATTGCCCTTGAATGAGGGCATCTTACCTTTCTTACAGAAATATATTTGAAATTTAGTTGTGTATAATTAAAAGGTAAGATTTTATAAGATAATGATTTGTAATATGATGGTTGAAATGTATTTACATTAGTCCTTCCATTTTTATGACTTTTATGACTATACAATCATTCAACAATAGATAAAAATTATTTAGTAAAATATTATGTGTTAGTCTTATAAAAATATCTTTTTCTCTCCAATTTTTTATCTTTAGTTGCATTTATTATAAAATCCAGAATTTTATCAGTCTAAAATTGAGCTATGAACCTATTTCTCTGCAGACAGAATTTCTCATGTCATTATTCCATTATCACATGTTGTAACAATTATTTACATTGTCCTATGTGCTATAAGAAAGTAAAATGATTTAATAATTATAAAAGGATTTTGATCAGCAATATGCAGGTTTTTTTATAAAAGATTTTAACATTTTTGAATTTCATTGCTTATCCAAAGTCCTAAGATCAACCTAGAATGAAAAAGGGACCTATATCTTACTCATATGTGCACTTGTAAACCAAACACGCCAAATATAATTACACTATACTCATCAATCAGTGTATTTTTTTCACTCATCAACATAGAAGTTTTCTCCTGAAGGCAACTGAAGCAAATAGAACCAGGGCTTGATAATGTGCAGAGACTCAATCCTATGGAGGGGGTGGGGAATACTGCAAGATTCTTCTCCTCAGGGTTCTGGGAACCCTGTACTAAAGAAAGTAGAAAAACTGTAAGAGACAGAGAGAAGGAAGGTACTAGGGAAACAAGGCCTTCTAAATACAGCAGGACCAACGTACACGTGAACTCACTGATACTGAGGCAGTACAAACAGGGCTTGCAGATGTCTATCCCAGATAGCATCTAAGCACCAAGAAGAGGAGTGGTCACAGTCCCCATTCTGAACCCAGAAGCAATATCTACTTGATAACAACTAGCAAATGAAAAAATTATTTCCTCCAACAGAATCTCACTGGTCTTACAAACCACTTTACAACATGCTCCATACCCAGAAACAGATGATCAACACAAAACAAATTCTACGGCAGCTTTTGGGGTTCATTTTCCTAATAATGTTTTGTTAAGGTATTTTATTTTAACCTTGCAAGTTTCTTGCATATATGGTTTCTGGTTTTGTGTTTTTATAAGATTCTGTGTGTACTAATGTGTGTGTTTGTGTGTGTATGTGTGTGTGTGTGTGTGTGTGGGTGTGTGTGTTTGCCTCTATATTTGTACCTTGTGTGGTTTTGTTGGCTCTAATTGTTTTGTTAGTTTGTTATGTCATCTTTGTTTTTATTGTATTATTAGTATTCTCTAGATGGCTGCTTGTTTTCTAAAGAGAGAGGGGAGAGATGTGGATTTGGATGGGAGGACATGTGAGTATCTAAAACATATGTGGAAAGGGGAAATCATAATTAAAGTATATGAAAATAATCTATAAAGTAGAGAAAAGGCAATTCCACAAAAGTAGAGTAGAATGCTGTTGTTTGGGACTGTTTAAGAGGTTCACACTTGCAATAGAATTGGAAATGATCATGAATCATGTCATTTATGTTTTATGAAGACTACAGATGGTGTAAGACAAGAATCAATGAAGACCTATAATGTGTCAGATGAATCCATCTCTCTAATTTTTTAAGGATATTGTAATAGAAACCATCTACACTAATTAGACTGATTTGAGTATTACCTTCCCCGTGAAGTGCACATTGCTACACTCTGCCTTGCAGTCCTCTAATGCTCATTCCCTCCTTCCTACTCATTGCAAATTTCTTTTAGTAAACTCATCTACCTTCTCTTTAACATTTATAATGGGCATTTTTACCCTGCTTTTCACCTAGAGTAATGCAAAGCTTAATCTAAATGTTTGAATCTCTTAGTACTCACTCTTATGACCAACAAAAGTACTCTATAATAACAGGACCATTGGATATTTGCATACTGCTTTTTCTTTCATTATAAATCTTAGCTTCTTGTTAGTCAAAGATTTCAAAAATTATTTGAGAGCATGGACACTGTATTATAGTTATGATAATTTATAAAGCTTAAAGAAAATAATTTTATCTTGATGGAACAATTGAAATATTTGGAATTAAAAAGTAATATTCTCATAACACACTTAGTAATAAAATAAATCCCAAAGAGTCAGAATGATGGTCATTTAAATGTTGAAGGATATTTAACAATTAAGAAATCTTCAACAGTTCTAAAAGTCCAGCATAAAGTGAGTCCTTGCTTGTTTTTAAGACAATAAATAGCTTAGAAACTTCATAAGAATGTGGTAACATTTGCAGATAGCAGTGGAGAAGTTGATGGCTAGATTAGCAGAATAAGTATAAGGAATTGCTTTATCAGCATATGTAAACTCAGGATATACACTTAGTATGTAATGAAGTGTTTAGCAAATATGAGTACATAAGGTTCAATTAGTAGATAATGGAATTCATCATAATGGCTTTCCTTTTGTAGCAATGTTCTTGAATTCAGTAGACTGTGGTCTAGATTGGTAAAATCCCAAGTGCTATTCAAACTTATACACTCTAAAAGAATAGGAAAGGATAAAATAAAAGAATTCTAAAATTATCTGTATTCACATACTGAAAGTACTCCAAAAGGAAAAGACTGTCTTCAGTAAAGATTTTCAAGTTAACATGGAGAAAAGGGCTTATTGATTAGAATGTAATAGGAGAAAATGAATGGGAAAAGATCAATGAATTTATTGACTTTTTCTCAGTTTGACCTTGCACACAATATATCTGAATGCTTAAAAACACATTTAATATTGTAAGGCTGGCTCTTTAAAGATGAAATTGTTTGTATCACTGAAAGAGAATTACAGAGACTAATGATCACTAGCACAGGAGATATGTGGTCAAACATTACGGAAAATTTCTGATTTCCTAGGATTAAAAATGAACCATGTATCCTCTCTAACATATATAATCAGCAAAAGTGGTACGAATTGAAATAAAAAGTTTGATATAAAGCTGAATTATCAGACCAACACAAAGCATATGATTTGTGGCAACAAAGGAGTGTAAATTTATTGATATAAAAGGATTACCATTTCACCCAAACCATAACACAACATGTTGCATGCAGATGGTTGTAGATACAGTGCTACAGTACCAGGGAGGAAAACCACTCAGTACAAGGCACTATTCCTTATGTGAGGCAATAAAGTTGGAACTGTAGATCACACAAGGAATAGTTGACTCATGGGTCCTGAAGTTAATGGGACAATAGATAATGTAGTGAAGGCTGGGGTATGATTGTACCCCCTTAATTATAAGGACAGATCAAAAATTAATTTAGTGAAACATAATAATGGAATTTGCTGAAATGGTGATTCTCAACCATACACTGTACCTTTTCACAGGAGTCAACTAAGATCCTCAGAAAACTCAGATATTTACAAGATAATTCATAATCATAATAAAATTATAATTATGAAGTAGCAGTGAACAATAATTGTATGGTTTCAGACAGTGAAATCTGAGGAACTGTATTAATGTGTCACAGAATTTGGAAGGACAAGAACCACTATGTTAAGCCACACAGGGAACCCAACACATATCTCCTCAAGCAGTTTCCCTACAGCAGAGCAGACGGAACTTACCATTAACTCTATGAAGGGTGTACTATAAGGAAACACATAAAAGATAAATGGTGAATGAGAATATAGTGAATGTAAACAGGCTGAATGATTGTCAAGGTCATTCTCAGTGATTAGTGACTTTTCAGCAGAAATGACCATCAGTGATTAAAAAAAAAAGCAGCTATTTATCACTAATTATTAACAGGTGCTAGCACAGATTTGTAGGCTGCTGCTATTTTAGGTAACAGGAAAATTTATGTAAGTGATAATTTAGTTAAAAGGTGGAGGGATCAGGTATAGGGACAGCAAGGGAGAGGAAAAAAGCCAGCAGAGGGTGGGGAAGGGCATCACTGGGGTTGGTCCCAGGCAGTTTATGGTGTGTGTGTGTGTGTGTGTGTGTGTGTGTGTGTGTGTGTGTGTGTTGGGGGGGTGTTGATCCTAGCTGAGACTCCTAGCCCTAGGAGACATGGGGCCTGAAATAATCACATGATGTAGCCAGGCTGGGCTTCCCGTGGAAGGATGATGACATCAACCCAGCCACAAAGACTAAAATCCAAAATGTGTCCTGCCTACAAGATAAGCAGAAACAAAGACACTAAAGGAATGGCCGACCAATGACTGGCCCAACTTGAGACCCATCCTATGAACAAGAACTAGTCCCTGAAACCATTAATGATGCTCTATTAAGCTTGCAGACAGGAGTCTAGCATAACTATCCTCCACCCAGTAGCCAATGGAAACAGATGCAGAGACCCACAGCGAAACATTAGATATACCTCAGGGAGTGCTATGGAAGAGTCAGGAGAAGGACTGAGGTACCTGAAGAAGATTGGGAAGCCACTAAAAGACCAGAAGAGTTCACTAACCTAGAATTTGTGGGGCTCCCAGAGACTGACCATCAATAAAGAACAAGCAGATGTTGGACTTAAGCCCCACATATATGTAGCAGATGTGTAGCTTGATCTTTATGCGTGTCCCAACAACTGGAGTGGGGACTGACCCTGAATCTGCTGAGGGCCTGTGGATCCCATTGCTCTAGGTGATCTGACATGAATGGCCTCAATGAGAGAAGCTGAACCTAGTCCTGAAATGACTTCATGTGCAGCCCCTGCCCACTTCTCAGAGAAGAAGGAGTTGTGGGATAGAAGGACTATGATCAAGATATAAGGTGAATAAAGCCTAAAAGTTAGTGAATTAGCTTGTGAAAACAGGGTTTACTTTAAAAAGAAGCAGTATCTGTAAAGATTATGTAGAGATAAATTGATGTTCTGTGAATCATTAAAGTATTCAAATTGATAATTCTATGAAAATAACTCATGTTACCATATTAAGTTGCACCCAGCTACTCAGTCTATCCAATGGCTATTCTTTTTTCTCCAAGCTATTTTGTTTAATCAATAAAAATACCACAAAGAATAAGAATTTCTGTTTACCATATTATTTTATATTTTTATAGGTTACATGAATTTCATTAATCCCAGGAAATTACTCGAAAATATATCTATTATAAGTATAAAAACTGTTTAATTATATTGTAGATAAGGAAAATAGTACTAGCTATCATATTTTAAATATGTTGACATGGAATATATTATGAATAATTTAACCTCAATACATCTTGGAACATTTTAAATTAATTTGGAAAATTAATTTACTGCAAGTATTTTTTCACTCTCCTCTTAGGAGCGCTTGTACTGAATGATTGATTTTTGTAAACAAACAAACAAACAAAACAAATCTGTGAAGTCAGGCTTGGAGTCCCTGAGAGGTACACAATTTAGCTAGAGTGTTGCTATCCATGTCTTTAGAAAGGGCATTGCAGAAATTACAACTGAATGCTTGGAGACATAATTCAAACTTTGTTCATAGGTCAAATGTTTTATTTATTAACTTCTATTATTAGGTAATACTGTGTTCTATATAAACAAATGGTCTATGGAAAGGCAAAAAACTCATTAAAATTTATTAAGGTTGCTCATTAAAATAAAAAAAACTAAATGAAAGCCATATTTTTCAAAAAAATTATCAATTATGGCATGGCCATTACTTTCATTAGAAATCATACATTATTAATTATATAAATATCCAATTCTAATAAATTAACTGAAAGTGGAGTTTATGTAATCTTAAGTATGCAAGATGGTTTGACAGTTATTGTTGAATACTTCCATGAAATATTTACTTAGGTTATGCTAAGGAGTCTCTTTCTAAATAATTGAAGTCAGAACTGATAATTTTTATTTGATAGTGTTGCATGAAATTTAATTCAAGACATGTCCCTTTGTTCTTTTTCATTGTCTTTTGTGGTAGTTGTTATACACTGGCTCCTAGATACTGTTCCCTTGAGTTTCATGTTTATATTCTCTCTTTTAGGTGGTAGACATTACATTTATTGTAATTGTATCCCTTCTTGTACATGTGCAATTTCATATGCTATTTCTACTCTGATACCTGCAAGCTGTTACTCATGGGGATTTCCTAGTGTCTGAAAAGATAACAAAGTCGAGGTTACTTGTCAAGCAAAGGTTTGTATTTACAGCAGGGCAGATTAAATAGCAATTGACTTCACTTGGCTATTGCATGACTGCTAGAGTGATAAAAATGTAAGTGGGAACTGGATAGGTTTTTAGTGCTGTGGATAGGAGTCTATGAGATTGGAAATTTACTGCCCATCATCAGCACAGTAAAATGGTGATTAAGAAGAAGGGAAAATAGCCTGGCTATTGCTAAACTCACTAATCCAGGTAGATAGCACATTTCATTGTAATTTGCTGATTTCCAACTTTTGCTTTGTCTTCTCTAAAATGACACACATTGAGAGTCGATTTAGTTCCAATGCCTATGTTTTACAATTATAGTTCTTATGTTTCATTCTGAAGTTGTGGATTAGTTAGTCAATAAATTGGCAATCAATTGGATTTCCCTACTGATCTTTACAAGTATAGGAAGACCCGTTAACCTCATACATTTTTAAAGTATTGAAAAAACACATCAATTTAACAAAGCTAATTTTTCGTGTTAAAATTAAAAAGATTATTAGGAGTCTTTATCTGAATTGTTGTAATGAAATTGCTTAGAATAACTCTGAACTAAGAAGCCCAAGATTACAGCTGGAATAAGTTTAAAGGTAAAAATATTGGAGTTCCAGCTATTAGAAACAATGAATATATGAAATTCCTAGGCAAATGGATGGATCTGGAGGGTGTCATCCTGAGTGAGGTAACCCAATCACAAAAGAACTCACATAACATGTACTCACTGATATGTGGATACTAGCCCAGAAGCCTAGACTACCCAAGATACAACTTACTAAACACATGAATCTCAAGAAGAATGAAGTTCAAAATGTGGTCTCTTTGCCCCTTCCTAGAATTAAGAACAAAGCACACACTGAAGGAGTTACAGAGATCATGTGTGAAGCTGAATCAAAAGGATGGACCAACCAGTGACGGCGGCTGCCAGGGATCCTTCCCATAATCAGCCACCAAAATAAACACTATAGCATATGCCAGCAAGATCATGCTGAAAGGGACCTGATATAGCTGTCTCATGGGAGGCTATACCAGTGCCTGGCAAACATGAAAGTGGTTGCTCACAGTCAGCTATTAGTTGGAACACAGGACTCCCAAGGAAGGAGCTAGAGAAAGTACTCAAGGAGCTGAAATGGTCTTCAACCCTCTAGGTGGAAGAATAACATGAACTAACTAGTTCCCCCTGCGCTCATGTCTCTAGCTGCATATATGGAAGAAGATGGCCTAGTTGGCCATCATTGGGAGGAGAGGCCCCTTGGTCATACAGACTCTATATGCCCCAGAACAGGGGAACGCCAGGGCCATTACGTGGGAGGGGGTGGGTAGGGGAGCAGGGCGGGGATGCGTGAGGGTAAGGGGAAATTTCTGGATAACATTTGAAATGTAAATGAAGAAAATATCTAATAAAGAGAAAAAAATATTGGAGTTCCATTTATATGTGCATTGAAGACAATAAAATTTTCACTGATTTGCTCTGTTTAACAATGTTTCTATTGAAATTTTACCACATTCTATTTTAATAATTTAAGAGTGTTTATTTATTCATTTCAAATCTGTTTCAGTAACTGATTGCTCTTACAGGAGTATTTTGTTAGGCATAAAGGACCGAGCCTTTATTGACATTAACCTGAATATTTTAAGGCTCAAAATCTCATATTAAATCATGATTTCTGTAGTAAGTATCTTTCAGATGGGTGAATCTACATGTAGTTAATTTTTATGAGTAGTGTTAAGTTGCTAGAATGTTCTGTATTTGCATAGAACTCTGTGCTTTAGAAATAATTTGTAAAGTTGACTGTATTCAAGCCTTATGAACTAAGTTCAATCCTGCAACCCACAAAAGGAGAGGAGACCACTCTCTCCTCATAGATATTCTCTAGTCTCCACATATCTGTAGCTGTGCCACTTATCTGACCCCAATAATTATTTTTTAAAATTAATAATTTGGTAATATTTGCTGATTATAAGACAAATATATATAATTATAATCATTAGATGAGTTTTTATCTTTTGTTCTTCGTCAATTGACAAGTAAAACACATTGTTAGTTTCATGCATCATAGTGGCTTTCTGTCAGCAGAAGGAATGGAAGAATGAAGGAAAAAGAACACAGAATGGTGTGAAAGACAAGAAGACACATGGAGCATTAAAGACATTGCTTTCTGATACTACATCATCTGTATGAATACTGGGGATGGTTACTTTGAAATGATTGCTACAAAACAGCATTATTTTTCCACTCTAGAATCTTCCATCACTTACATTGAAAAAGCTGATTTTATATCTCTCTTTTCATTCCTGTGAATTTTCAGATAGTATCTACATAGTTGCTCACTACCAACTTCCTGTTTTAGTCTCCAAATTGGCATCAGTAACCAAGTACAACTTCATAAATTCCTATCTGTCATTAATATATTATGACTTCATAAATATATTATGACTTCCCATAGAACAATATGACTTTGAGTTTGTAAATGGGATCACTTAAAATTGAGATATAAAANATTTTCAGATAGTATCTACATAGTTGCTCACTACCAACTTCCTGTTTTAGTCTCCAAATTGGCATCAGTAACCAAGTACAACTTCATAAATTCCTATCTGTCATTAATATATTATGACTTCATAAATATATTATGACTTCCCATAGAACAATATGACTTTGAGTTTGTAAATGGGATCACTTAAAATTGAGATATAAAAATGCTAGTATGTAAAGGATAATAAGAGTTGTATAAAATAGTTTTCATATTCTAGTTTTGTTTTTGAAAACAGATATCCATTAAATCCAGGCTAGAATGAAACTCTCTATGTAGCAAAATCTAGCCTCTAAATCATGACATTCTAGACTTAGTAATGCTAATCCTTAATCATTGGTATATTTACAGTGATTTAATCTAAGTTTTGGGGTTATGTTATAGCATTAAGGGAATCTAAAGTAATTAATATTTTTCTAGGGTCACATATATGTTTATAATATATCAAATTTTCATGTTCTTTCTACTTGAGGATATGTATTATTTTTGACACAAAACACAGCTCTTACCCCAAAGTAGGTAAGATACTGTTTACTCTGGAACTAAATATGATAATGACCATTTCAGGAACTTTTGTTCACACAGTACACGTTTATGTTAGATTTTTTTTTTTATTTACATTTCAAATCTTATCCCCTTTGCTCATTTCCCCTTTAAAAACCCCCATCTCCTGCTGCTTTCTCCTGCTTACTAACCCACCCACTCCAGCTTCTTTATCCTGGAATACCCTTACACGGGGGAATTGAGCCTTCACAAGACCAAGGGTCTCTCCTCTCATTGATGTCCCACAAGGCCATCCTCTGCTACATATGCAGCTGGAGCCTTGAGTCGCTTCATATATACTCTTTTGTTGGTGGTTTAGTCCTGGAGAACCCTGGAGTTACTGGTTGGTTCATATTGTTGCTCCTCCTATGGGGCCGCAAACCCCTTCATATCCTTGGATCTTTTCTCTAGCTCCTCCACTGGTGACCCTGTGCTCTGTCCAATGGATGGCTGTGAGCATCCACCTCTGTATTTGTCAGCACTGGCAGAGCCTCTCAGGAGACAGCTATATCAGGCTCCTGTCAGCAAGCACTTGTTGGCATCCACAATAGTGTCAGGGTTTGGTAGCTGTGTATGGGATGGTTCCTCAGGTGGGAAAGTCACTAGATGGCCGTTCCTTCAGTTTCTGCTCCAAACTTTGTACTACCTGAGAACCCAGCTATACCACCACACCTGGCCATATACCCAGAAGATGCTCCAACATGTAACAATGACACATGCTCCACTATATTCATAGCAGCCTTATTTATAATAGGTAGAACCTGGAAAGACCCAAGATGTCCTTCAGTGGAGGAATGAATACAGAAAATGTGGTACATTTATCCAATGGAGTGCTACTCATCTATTAAAAACAATGAATTCATGAAGTTCTTATGCAAATGAATGGAACTAAAAAATATCATCCTGACTGAGGTAACCCAATCACAAAAGAACACACTGGTATGCACTCACTGATACGTGTATATTAGCCTAGAATTTCGGTATACCCAAGATACAATTCATAGACAACATGAAGTTCAAGATGTAGGAAGACCACAGTGTGGATACTTTGGTCCTTCTTAGAAAGGGTGTCAAAATACTCATGAGAGGAGATACAGCGACACACAGTATACTTGATGATAATTTTGGCTACACACACACACACACACACACACACACACACACACACATACACGTACACACATTTGGTTCAAAGACTTTCAAGATTTTGTTTATATCTACCATGGCCTTTCAGGTTTTCTAATGTCTTACTTGAAATGAATTCTGTTGCTAATCTTGTGGTTGTTTTGGTAGTATTTAATTGGTAAATTTAGTTTTCTTTCCTTGCTGATATGATTTTTTTTCTAGTTGTCTTTCTACATTTGACTTTTATGTGTCTGAGTTTGATTCCATGAATAAACTAAATGTCTTTGGTGCACAAGTAAATGGACAATTTAAGTAATTTTCCAAGCTATTTTAAATTATTTTTGATCTTATTGTCTTCTACAATTTCAGTTTTTATCTAGGAATTGCTAACTTCACAATTTTCTGGATCTATGCTTTTCCCCCTATCTTTCTCTCTGTTTTCCAGTTTAAACCATCTCTATTGAACTTCTTTTACAGTTCATTCTTGCAGGTCCTCAAATAAACGTTTCATATTTTGGTGGTTGTTCATTTCAAATTCAGGATTTAAATTAGTTTCACTCTTTAATTTTTATTTCTGTGTTGGTATTTTATGTAAATAAGCCATCAAATCCATACCTTCTTTTATCTTAAGCATGTTTTCTTTATTTTAATATATATCTACAATACCATTTATGATAATTTTTAAATTAAATTTGTTTTATGGAATTTTCCAATGTTTATCCACATGACCTATTTTCAGGCCACACCTCCCTACTATCTCTATCAGCATATCCATCTCCCCATAGAGCTCTTGCTCACATTCATAACTGTTAGTTTTCTTTTATGAACCATGACTTTAACCATGGTGTCTGTGAACATAAATTTGGGGATATATTTGTATCATAGATGGCTTAACTGTGGATCCACAATTAAGGACTCTGGTTTATCCCTCTCCCTTGCTTTGACAGCAGGCAATGTTTCAGAAGTAAGGGAAGATTCCTATGGACCAATGTTATGTAAGTCCCATTTAGTCAGCTATTATCTTCTGTGAGTTAGTTATTACAACAGTTGTAAGTCTATTAAGTCTAGAGAATGCTATTTCATAGCCCTTCAAATTATCTTCTCACCCTCAAAATACTCTTTCTCTGTATTTCACAGTCTGCTAACTATGTTTTGATGTTCCCTTAAAGATAATTTCTTTATCTGCATTTTTTAAACCTATGTTTGTATGAGACATTTTCATACTTCTTTGCATTCCACATAATTTTGGCCTGCAATATAAAAATTCTAGGAACCATAATGCAGAAACTTTGGATATTTGATTTTACTTCACCTTTACAGTTATGTTCTCTCTTACTTTTGTGTGCCAACATGACTGCCTTAGCAACAATGAGCTGTGCAGAGAATTATGTCTTGAGAATAAATGATGCTCCTCCTTAGCCTCATGCCAGAGATTCACTAATCTGAGCTATATTTGGCTATTTTTTATTTGGCTTCCCTGTTATATTTTGTAGGGTTGTATTAACACTTTTTAAATTCATACACATTGGATTATATAACAGTTTTCATGCAGACTCTTGGGCATAAATTTAAGAACTTTTGCTGAATATTCTTCAGGGTTATATTTAAGGGTTATCTGACCTCAGAAGTGTATGCTTTAGTTATAGTCTGCTTTCTTTGTTTAATTTTCACATAATTCACAATCATACTTGCTTCCATTAAAAATCATAATTGCAAGGGATCAAAATCTCATTATTCCCTTATGAGAGATAATTTACACAATATACACTCACGTTAACTTTGCTCTGTTGTCTTCATTCTTGTTCATAAGTCCAAAATTGGTCTGGAATAAGCAGTCATTTTCCTTCTATTTGAAAACATTTCAGTCTTCTCTTGAAGAGCACACTTCTGCCTAAATTATGTTGTAAATTTGGGGTTTGGGAACATTTTTATTTTGCTTGAAAAAATACTTCCAGGATTACAATTTTACTGTGTGTGTGTGTACATGAGTGTGTGTGTGTGTGTGTGTGTGCATGTGCACTTGTGATGTTTAGTTTAGTCTCTCACAATCAGAAATCCAAAGTGTCCATGTCCCTTGCCTTGCATGTTCAGTAATCTCAGTCCTTCTTTTAGAAGGTGAAACCCTTCAACCTGATTTTGGAGCAGTTTCATTGAGCTATTCTGTCTTCAACTTTCTTGATACAACTTTTATCTACATCATTGCTCCTATTAGCTGGTTAGAGAGAAAGGCCCTCACAACTTACAGGTGTTCTATCCTGGAAATAATATGCTTCAGAGTTATGAGCCTGATAATCATTTTAGGATATTCATTATTTATATACACCTAGATTATATTAGAAATCCACATGTTCTTGTCTGAAGCAAACTACAAACTAGATATTTTAGAATTTCTATTATTATGGAATAGGGAAAGTTGTTTATGTCATTGCTGAAATTATATATCCATTTAGTGGTTTTAAAATGACTTAGGGGTTTCTTTAATACATGCCTTGGTAAATTTACCCTACTATTACAATTTTCAGAACTCCAAATATTCTGGCATCTTAATGAATTTCTATGATTAAAGTTGTTTCACTAGGAAAAGGTTTCATTGAGATTCAAAAAGAACCAGCTGCTTCTTTTATATTGACCTTCCCTAATAGGTATGGAATGCTGATCATTTGTTAAAAAGACAGTCTAGAAACAAGCTTCTTTTGTAGTGGGCTTCTCTATCATGTAGGTATCAATAGTCACTGAGATTATTCCTCAGTTACATCTTACTTCTCTCAGTAGGAAGTTTACTAGCATTTTAAGCGAAAATTCCTACTATTACTGGTGTTACTATTTCTCTCAACCATGTCCATGGGGGAATTTTACCAATTACTCCATTTCTAAAAGAGGCAATTTTAAAATCATTGGCATCTTTCAAAGGATACATTGGTACTTTCAAGTTGCTGTAAATCTAAGTGTGTTGAATGCCTGGGGCAATGCTCTTGGGGAATTAACAAGATCAGAGCTGAGTTCTGGATAGGCAATGTGAATAAAGATAATCTTTTAGAGTCTTTTGCTTTCATTTAAAAAAAATTATTAGATATTTTCTTCATTTACATTTTAAATGTTTTCCCGAAAGTCTCCTAAACCCTCCCACATCCCCTGCCCTGCTCCCCTACCCACCCACTCCCACATCTTGGCCCTGGTGTTCTCCTGTACTGGGGCATATAAAGTTTGCATGACCAAGGGGCCTCTCTTCCCAATGATGGCCAATTAGGCCATCTTCTGCTACATATGCAGCTAGAGACATGAGCTCTGGGGGTACTAGTTAGTTCATATTGTCCTTCAACCTATAGGGGTGGAGACCCTTTCAGCACTTTGGGTACTTTCTCTAGCTCCTCCCTTGGGAACCCTGTGTTCCATATAATAGCTGACTGTGAACATCCACTTCTGTGTTTGCTAGGCACTGGTATAGGCTTACAGGAGACAGCTATATCATGGCCCTTTCAGCAATATCTTGCTGGCGTATGCAATAGTGTTTGTGTTTGGTGGATGATTATGGGATGGATCCCCAGCTGCAGCAGTCACTGGTTGGTCCATCATTTTGTTTCAGCTCCACACTTGATGACTGTAACACCTTCAATGTGTGCTTTGTTCCTAACTCTAGGAAGGGGCGAAGTGTCCATGCTTTGATCTTCATTTTTCTTGAGTTTCATGTGTTTAGCAAATTGTATCTTGGGTAACAGTCTTTTTCTAACTGTACAACTATCATAGAGCTTAGCAATAGTATCTGAACTTTTGTTCTTATACTCAGTATTTTTTTTTCTTGGATAGGAAGCTTTTATTAATATTGGCTCTCTCAAACATTCTTTTTTTTTAAATCAAAAGGAGCATGCCCTGATGACAATGTTTTAAGATTAATAAAATTTGTGTGTATGTGTGTTTGTGAATGTGTTTGTGTGTATGTGTATGTTCCTATGAATGTAGTTATATCAATGTGTGCATGTTGGTAGAGAGATGGATAGAGATCAGAAGGAAACAAGTTTGCCATTACTAATAAAATAATATTGCAAAATTTGAATCTAGATGAAATTTGCATGATCTTTTAATAAAATGTACATCCAATAAAAATATGATTTCTGAAGTGTAGTCTCATTATTTAAATATGTAATTAAACTTTTCATTCTTACTAATTCTTTTATTTATATGAACTAGAAAATATAGACTTTAGTTATACATGTGTATGTCATCCTTTGTATGGCACAGATATTACTATGAATTTCAAAGTGATATTAATAAATATAAAAAATATAGTTATGCTTTGTTGGTTCTTTATAGATTTGATTGTCATAAAATAATTTTTGAGGAATTCTTTTAGCTTCCCTATCAGTATTTCCTTTTAACTAATAACCAAATAAAAACATATATAAGAAAAAACTATTCTGGACCTCTCTAGGTAGTGTTGTAACACTAGACACTTGGGAAGGAAAAGCAGGATACTTGCAAGTTCAAGGTCAGTATTGGCTACAAGGTGTGTTTATGTACAGCTTGAGTTATGAAAGAATATACTTTTTGAAAATAAAAAAAATAAAAATTAAAAGATATGTGGGCATAAAATTCAGTGGTACAGTACCTAGTTCCAAAGCATCAAGTGTTGGGTCAAATCACTACCACTGCCAGAAGTCAAACACAATAAATGTAATTAAAACAGCAATCATAAAACAACAAAAAAGTAAGTGAAGTTACTCACAATGATAAGAAGATGAAAGGATTAAAGAGAGAACACAAATGTGCTTAGCATTAGAATATAGCCCACAACAGAAGAATGGATACAGAAAGTGTGGTTCATTTATACAATGGAATACTACTCAGCTATTAGGTACAAGAGCATCCTGTGTTTTGCAGGCAAATGGTTGCAACTAGAAAATATTATCCTAGGTGTCGTAACTCAGAACCAAAGGAACATGCAGGGTGATCTTGTGTCCCGGGTCCCTCAGAGACCAGTCTGTGCAAGATAGCCTACAGACTGCAGAAGCAACATAGCTTCTGGGACAGGCCCCATTTCAGGCCTTCACCTTCAGCCAGGAAGAAGATCTGAACACCAGACATCTGTGCTTCTTCCCATCAGAGGAGAGGTGGCCTGCAGAGAGTACTCTGACCACTGAGACTCAGCAGAGCTGGATGCCCAGGACTGCTGACAGAGGCTAACTGAATCATAGGAGGAACAAGCTCCAGCCAGAGACAACTATAACAACTAACACCAGAGAATACCAGATGGCAAAAGGCAAACATAAGAATATTAATAACAGAAACCAAGACTGCTCACCATCATCAGAACCCAGCACTCCTACCTCAGCAAGTCGAGGATACCCCAAAACACCTGAAAAGCAAGATTCGGATATAAAACTGTATCTCATGATGCTGGTAGAGGATATTAAGAAGGAATTTAATAACTCACTTAAAGAAACATAGGAGAACACAGTTAAACAGGTAAAGGCCTTAAAGAGGAAACACAAAAATCGTTTAAAGAATTACAGGAAAACACTGCTAAACAAGTAGAAGCCCTTAAAGAAGAAACACAAAAGTCTCTTAAAGAATTACAGAAAAACACAACCAAACAGGTGATGGAATTGAACAAAGCCATCCAAGATCTAAAAATGGAAGTAAAAACAATAAAGAAATCCCAAAGGGAGACAACTCTGGAGATATAAATCCTAGAAAAAAAAATCAGGAACCATAGATGCAAGCATCAGCAACAAAATACAAGAGATGGAAGAGATAATCTCAGGTGCAGAAGATTCCATAGAGAACATGGACACAACAATCAAAGAAAATACAAAATGCAATAAGATCCTAACTCAAAACTTCCAGGAAATCCAGAATGCAATGAGAAGACCAAACCTCCAGATAATAGGAGTAGATGAGAATGAAAATTTTCAACTTAAAGGGCCAGCAAATATCTTAAACAAAATTATAGAAGAAAACTTCCCTAACCTAAAGAAAAGATGCCCATGAACAAACAAGAAGCCTACAGAAGTCCAAATAGACTAGACCAGAAATTCCTCCCAACACATAATAATCAGAACAAGAAAAGCACTAAATAAAGATAGAATATTAAAACAGTAAGGGAAAAAGGTCAAGTAATATATAAAGGCAGGATTACTAGAATTACACCAGACTTCTCACCAGAGACAATGAAAACCATAAGATCCTGGACAGATATTATACAGATCCTAAGAGTACACAAATGCCAGCCCAAGCTAGTATACACAGCAAAACTCGCAATTACCATAGGTGGAGAAACCAAAGTATTCCATGATAAAACCAAATTCACACACTATCTTTCTAAGAAATTAGCCCTTCAAAGGAAAATAAAGCGAAAACACCAACAAAAGGACTGAAAGTACACCCTAGAAAAAGCAAGAAAGCAATCCTTCAACAAACATAAAAGAAGACAGCCACAAGAACAGAATTCCAACTATAACAACAAAAATAATAGGAAGCAACAATTACTTTTCTCTAACATTTCTTAATATCAAGGGACTCAATTCCCCAATAAAAAGACATAGAATAACAGACTGGCTACACAAACAGGACCCAACATTTTGCTACTTACAGGAAACCCACCTCAGGGAAAAAGACAGACACTACCTCAGAGTGAAAGGCTAGAAAACTATTTTCCAAGCAAATGGTCCGAAGAAACAAGCTGGAGTAGCCTCTCTAACGTCGAATAAAATTGACTTCCAACAAAAAGTTATCAAAAAAGACAAGAAGGGGCACTTCATACTCATCAAAGGTAAGCTATACCAAGATGAACTCTCAATTCTGAATATCTATGCTCCAAATGCAAGGGCAGCCACATTCATTAAAGAAACTTTAGTAAAGCTTAAAGCATACATTGCACCTCACACAATAATAGTGGGAGACTTCAACACCCTACTCTCACTAATGGACAGATCCTGGAAACAGAAACTAAACAGAGACACATGAAAACTAATAAAAGCTATAAAAGAAATGGATTTAACAGATATCTATAGATCATTTTATCCTAAAACAAATGGATATACCTTCTACTCAGCACCTCATGGTACCTTCTCAAAAATTAACCATATAATGGGTCACGAAACAGGCCTCAACAGATACAAAAATATATAAATTATCCCATGCATCCTATCAGATCACCATGGACTAAGGCTGTTTCTTCAATAACAGCATAAATAATAGAAAGCCAACATTCATGAGGAAAATGAACAACACTGTACTCAATGATAACTTTGTCAAGGAAGAAATTAAAGACTTTATAGAGTTTAATGAAAATGAATCCACAACATACCCAAACTTACAGGACAAAATGAAAGCAGTCCTAAGAGGAAAACTCATAGCCCTCAGTGTCTCCAAAATGATACTAGAGAGAGCATACACTAGCAATCTGACAACACACATAGAAGTTCTAGAACTAAAGGAAGCAAATTCACCCAAGAGAAGTAGATGGCAGGAAATAAACTTAGGGCTGAAATCAACCAAGTAGAAACAAAAAGAACTATTCGCATAATCAAGCAAGCCGGGAGCTGGTTCTTTGGGAAAATCAACAAGATAGATAAACCCTTAGCCAGACTAACTAGAGGGCACAGGGACAGTATCCTAATTAACAAAATCAGAAATGAAAAAGGAAATATAACAACAGAACCTGAAGAAATCCAAAACATCATCAGATCCTACTACAAAATTCTATACTCAACAAAACTGGAAAACCTGGATGAAATGGACAATTTCCTATACAGATACCAGGTACCAAACTTAAATAAGCATCAGAATAACTATCTAAACAGTCCCATTTCCCCTAAAGAAATAGGAACAGTGATTAATAGTCTTCCAACCAAAAACAAAACAAAACAAAACAAAAAACAAAAACAAAAAACAAACAAACAAACAAAAAAACCCCAGGACCAGATGGGTTTAGTGCAGAGTTCTATGAGACCTTCAAAGAAGACCTAATTCCAACTCTCCTCAAACTATTCCACAAAATAAAAACAGAAGGTACTCTACCCCATTCATTCTATGAAGCCACAATTATTCTGTTACCCAAACCACACAAAGATCCAACAAAGAAAGAGGATTTCAGACCAATTTCCCTTATGAATATCGATGAAAAAATATCCAACAAAATCTTCACAAACCGAATTCAAGAATACATTAAAAAGATCATCCATCATGACCAACTAGGCTTCATCTTAGGGAGGCAGGAATGGTTTAACTTACAAAAATTCATCAATGTAATCTGCTATATAAACAAACTCAAAAAAAAAAAAAAAAAAAAAAAAAAAAAAAAAAAAAAAAAAAAAAAAAAAAAAAAAAAAAAAAAAAAAAAAAAAAAAAAAAAAAAAAAAAAAAAAAAAAAAAAAAAAAAAAAAAAAACATGATCGTATCATTAGATGCTGAGAAAGCATTTGACAAAATCCAACACCCCTTCATGATAAAAGTCTTGGAAAGATCAGGAATTCAATGCCCATACCTAAACATAAGAAAAGCAATATACAGTAAACCAGTAGCCGACATCAAACTAAATGGAGAGAAGCTGTGTCTTAATCAAGAATGGCATTGACAAAGGGGCAGTGGTGGTGCATGCCTACCAGCACTTGGGAGGTAGAGGCAGGTGGATTTCTTTTTCTTTTCTTTTTTTTAAAATTAGATATTTTCTTCATTTAACTTTCACATGTTATCCCGAAAGTCCCCTAAACCCTCCCCCATCCCCTGTCCTGCTCCCCTAACGACCCACTGTCACATATTGGCCCTGGCGTTCTCCTGTTCTGGGGCATATAAAGTTTGCATGACCGAGGGGCCTCTCTTCCCAATGATGGCCATCTTCTTCTATATATGCAGTTAGAGACATGAGCTTTGGGGGAACTAGTTAGTTCCTGTTATTCTTCCACCTATAGGGTTAAAGACCCCTTCAGCTCCTTGGGTACTTTCTCTAGCTCCTTCCTTGGGAACCCTGTGTTCCATCTAATAGATGACTGTGAGCATCCACTTCTGTGTATGCCAGGCACTGGTATAGCCTCCCACGAGACAGCTATATCAGGGCCCTTTCAGCACTATCTTGCTGGTGCATGCAATAGTGTCTCTGTTTGGTGGCTGATTATGGGATGGATCCCCGATTGCAGCAGTCGCTGGTTGGTCCATCCTTTTGATTCAGCTCCACACTTGATCTCTGTAACTCCTTCAATGTGTGTTTTGTTCTTAATTCTAGGAAGGAGTGAATTGTCCACATTTTGATCTTCATTCCACATGAGTTTCATGTATTTAGTAAATTGTATCTTGGGTAGTCTAGGTTTCTGGGCTAATATCCACTTATCAGTGAGTACATGTTATGTGAGTTCTTTTGTGATTGGATTACCTCACTCAGGATGATACCCTCTAGATCCATCCATTTGCCTAGGAATTTCATATATTCATTGTTTTGAGAGGCCAGCCTGGTCTACAGAGTGAGTTCCAGGACAGCCAGCACTACACAGGGAAACCCTGCCTCAAAAAACAAAACAAAATGACATTGACATGTCATTTTTTAATCTTTTTAAAGACAAAAAAGGTATTTGTCTTTTTAGCCTTGTGTTACAGCACTCAGTAATTTTTTTTCAATTCTGTCCATTTACCTCCAAGTATAATTTTTCTATATAACTGAATGAAATTCTCTTGTGTATATGCACAACATTTTCATTCACCCTTTATTGGGTGATTTATATCTAGGCTAATTCCATGTTCTAATTATTCTCAATATATCAGAAATAAGTACAGAGTTTCAGGTATCTCTATAGTAAGACACAGAATCTGGCTATGCACATTATAGTGGACTGATGTTTGTATACATGACTAACTCAAAATACTAAATATATTAAGAATGAACGATGCAATTAAAATGAGTTATGGGATAGAACAGAGCTCTCAAAACAAGAAATGCAATGCATCAAAAACACCTAAGCAGATGTTTAGCATCTTTAGCTAAAAGGGGCAGGTGAACTGAAACTATTTTAAAATTTTCTTGTATTCCAGTCAGAGTGAGCATAAAACAAGAATATAAATGACAAAAGAAAAAAAAAAAGTGCCATCATGGATGTGGGGAAAGAGTTCCTATCACAGGAACTATGTGATAGTTACTGAGAATATAAGACAAGTGCAGCTCTGTGAAGAGCAATCCAAAGCTTTTTCAATCATTATAATAGATCGTCATCGTGATCTAGCCATACCACTCATGGGTATATCCCTTAAACCTTATTTTTCAATAAAAAAGAAGGCAAATATAATGAGCAGTCAATGGTTTCCCTGGCAAATGGCGATAGGCTTCTTAATTTTCTTCCACAGTGTTTTGTTTCCACTGAAGACAAGGTGAATTAGAATATTAATTTGTCACTTTCAAAAAATGAACATAAATACAAAGAAATAAGTATTACCTGCATCTGTACTCATTTTTAATAATTCAACTCATCTGAGAGGTTGGGTGAGTTTTGAAGCAGTTATAGGAACAAAGGTGATTTAAATTTTCTGCTTCAAACAAATGCAAACTGACATGCAGCCTAGTCCACAAACTAAAATTATAGTATTCCAAAATTTGCTTAACAATTATTCTTTCTTCTTGCAGTTTTATGTTTTGATATGTAAAAGTTCTCTCACTTAGTCATTATGGAATCAAATAATGACTTCCTTCAGAAATTATAATTTTCATGACATATTTGGTCATCCTTTCTAGAACATATACTATTTGTCTGACATCTTTTATTGTAGCTATTTTCAATGAACACTGAATTCTTTCTCTATTTTCAAAAAATGGAAATCACAAATATTCTTTCAGTATATCTAATATGTTAAACTCTATTTATCATCACTTTACTTTTTGCCCTATTTGGTTGGGTTTTGAAGTAATCCCATGTTCATCAATAAAGAAACCTCAAATATTTATTCTGAACAATTTGCTGTTTATACCAACACATTTATAATAGTTTGATATCATAAGTCAATATATTTGTAAGTAATGGGACATTTAAAAACAATTTTAGTGTAATTAAGCTGCCTTACGTCATGGAGGTCTGTACTTTGTAATAAACTGTTGGGAATTTTGATATATACATAATATGCCCATATGTGCACATCTGAGTATTCAGTACACACACACACACACACACACACATACACACACACACACACACACACACACACACACACACACACAGAGAGAGAGAGAGAGAGAGAGACAGAGAAAGAGAGAGAGATCATCATATTAATTTAATTTAAAATAATTTCTGTAGGTTTGTAATCAGTGATATTTTAGCAATTCTTTTGTCAAATATCATTTGAAGAGATATCCACAACTTTTAACCTCATACATTGTTTGGTTCATTCCAATTCCTTCTTCAGTTTCAGTCGTCCATTAGGTCCCCCTTGCCTTCCACTTCCATTACTTTTAAAAACTATATGCTGCTCTGTAACTGTGCTCAGTATAAAAGAATCAGATACTTACAGCTAGGCAGAGTTGTCATCCTTTTGACATGAGTGAAATATGAGTGAAATAGTTCTTATTAGTCAATCCAACTGATTATTTAGTTAGTTAGTTTTTTTTTTTTTTTTTTTTTTTTTTTTTAAATAAGAAAGCCACCCTCACAATGTCCACCAGCATTCATGATTCTCCTTTCTTTCTGCCTCAGGGTTCATTCAAGCCTTCTTGTATTTTGGTTTGATATCCGCAGAATTTTCTGCTCTGGTTCTGTTTTAGAAATTAAATGATTGTCTCAAAATTCATATGTAATCACCCAAATTAAATTTATGTATGAAGTAATATGTATTGCCTTTCTATATTCACCCCTTCCTAATACCACAAATTTATATTTGCAAACAATTTTACACTAATGTTACATGTTTATAAAATTAGGCATATACATGAATGTGAAACCTTGTGATTTGTATACTAGAAATTCAATACTCTATGTAGAATTCACTAACAGCACTTTGACAATTTTCAGTAATAATTGTTAATTTAGAGTCCCAAAACTAACTAATTACAGGTGAAGTTAGAATTTATAAGATTAACCCTGTAGGTGGAATAACAATATGAACTATCCCCAGAGCTTGTGTCTCTAGATGCATATGTAGCAGAAGATGGCCTAGTCGGCCATCATTGGGAAGAGAGACCCGTTGGTCTTGCAAATGTTATATGACCCAGTACAGGGGAATGCAAGGGTCAAGATGTGGGAGTGGGTGGGTAGGGGAGCAGGGCGGAGGATGGGGGAGGATATAGGGGACTTTCGGGATAACATTTGAAATGTAAATAAAGAAAATATCCAAGTAAAAAAAAAGATTAAGACCTTTACCAAAATATCATGAAATGAACTGAAGTCCCTGATGGTTGAACCTGTTGATTCAGAGAGTAGCAGAGAAGACACTATGCCTGTCAATATGGGGTTTCCTGTGCCACAAGAAACATAGAAATTCTATAAATATGAAACATCAAAGTTATATTGATAAATTATTACATCACAAAATAAATGTATTGACAGAGAGAAGATAAAATATTACTGAAAGTGGACAGTTTAAAATAGAATTATATGTTTCTATGAACAAAAACTTTCATAATTTATGATGATGTTTACTAATGGTGGACATAACTGAACACAGTCTTTCATTTTCATATAATATTTTGCAGTACTATCATTAGCATAAATTGATGTACCATGCCAAGTATACATAGAAGAGTGTTTTTCATATCATTTAACTCTAACATAAAAAAAAGAAGATTATTCTCTTTGCATTTTGGTTGGGCTCCAACTGTGCAAGTATGGAGTTGAATTTCTATAATTTTAGCATAGCAAAAAGGCCTGATAGCCAGCAAACATACAAACAGAATAGATATAAATTAACCTAACATGAGCTTTCTGAAATTATAACACTTCAAATATATTTATACAGATTGGGTAACCCAATCTAAATAGCATTCTTTCACTAGTTTCTTTTTAATAAAGAATGAATTTACTCATTAATAGTTTTATATGATATAAGATTATATCTCTTCATACTATCCTTGTAATTAAGTGTTTATAAGGTGTTAAACTCTTAAAGTCAATGAATTTTTAATTCATATCATTTCATAGACAAGGGTCCTAGAGGCTTAATTTTATGCTAATTTTTATTTTAATAAAGTATTCAGGTTGTAGATAAGGCTATGGGAGTCAATGCTTGTGGTTTAAGCATGAGCAACTTAGTTACTCCTGTGAGGATACAGAAGTGGATGCTCACAGTCATCTCTGGGAAGGAACACAGGGTCCCCGATGTAGGAGCTATAGAGAGTACCCAAGAGCTGTAGGGTCTGCAACCCTATAGGTGGAACAACAACATGAACTTGTCAGAACCCCCAGAGCTCCTGTTTCTAGCTGCATATGTATTAGAAGATGGTCTAGTCAGCCATTATTGGGAAGAGAGACCCCTTGGTTTAGCAAACTTTATATGCCCCAGTACAAGGGAATGCCAGGGCCAATATGAGGGAGTGGGTGGGTAGGGGAGCAGGGCGGCAGGAGGGTATAGGGGACTTTTGGGATAGCATTTGAAATGTAAATGAAGAAAATATTTAATTAAAAAATCTGAAAAAAATTTGAAAAATAAATCCTAATTTATACTGTAGGATATTTGCTGTGAAGGAAAAGGTGCAACCAATAAGGAAACATCTATAGATGCAGAAATATAAATTTTTCTTAATAATGAAAACAAATAAGAATAAAGTGAATTTTCTACAAAAGATGTGAGCACTGGATTAAGAGAACATCACTCTAATTGATACTAATGGTGAAGGACAAACAGTAAGGCCTTGTCTGAGCTACAATAGCAGTAAAGAATCTTAAAGATAAGACACATATTTGAGAACATCTGAGGACTGCATTAACTATAAAGTAACATGGAGGAATTGAAAGCAAAAGTTCAAATTTATTTCTATTGATTGAAACATCCACTGCAACCCTCTGATATCATAGTGTGTTCTTAAATGAATAACATTTACCTCATTCTACTTTCCTAGATAGCAAACAAATATGAGATGTTAAAAACAAAATAGCAAAAATAAAGAGCTCATCTTTCAAAACAATGTAATAAACTAGTATCCAGTATAAGATATATGCTGAAAGTCCAGAGTTGGCTATATGCAGAACAATATGGAAAATACTTTGTGAGAACGTGAGGGTGGTGTGAATTACCATATAAAAACTGCAGGGAATTATCAACACCATAACCAAACAGGACATTAAAATGCCAGATAAAAATGGCAAATGATGAATTACTGAGACAAGCTCAATGATAGGTTTAGCACATGATTAAAGGAGAAGGAAAACAGGCAAATAAATACAGGCATATACAAAATCCCCACATTAAATCAGTGTAAAGTAAAAGAACTGAACAGAGATATTTAAATAAACGCCACTCACTTCTAGTGATAGGCAACCCCTGTGTTCAATATTAAGTTTTCTATAATCCTATAATCCTTTGGAACATCCAGTTTGGCTTTCATTGTGAACATTACTACATTTTTATATATATATATATATATATATATATATATATATATATATATATATATATATATATATATATATTCTATCTCTTTGTTTTTGATTTTTTTTTTTTTTTGAGACAGGGTTTCTCTAGGTAGCCCTGGCTGTCCTGGAACTCACTTTGTAGACCAGGCTGGCCTCGAACTCAGAAATCTGCCTGCCTCTGCCTCCCAAGTGCTGGGATTAAAGGCATGCGCCAAGACTGCTCGGCCACTATATATTTACTCTTGCTCCTTATTCTACATTTGGCTTTTCAGTTCTTGTTCTGGTCAAAACATACTTTGGCAAAAGGTCAGTGTCAAAGAGTAAACAGTGCCAAAGGTTGACTATATATAAATAGATATCCATCCACTTTGGAATAAAAAAATATACTATTACAATTGTCAGCTAATTTTGAAGGATAATGTGAACCAACAAGATGAAATACAAAAGTGAATAGACTATTGTACTGTGTTGGCATCCCCAATTCCTTTTATTTTCCTTCCTTGAGCTTTTATTACTGATTGACCTTGGGAAAGTCTTGTACATAGATGAAGGCTGTTACTGCAATTACTGAATGGGATGTAAAATATTTCATCATAAACTATGTAAGACATTTAGCACCCATTATAAAAGACCTACCCAAAATCCCTCTAATTACTAATAATATATTACTGCCACTCACTGCCCAATACCTCAATTAATTATATTAATAATTTTTTAATCACATGACTTGGCAAACTATCATTCACGTTGGTGAAACCAAAAGCCCTTGTAATATTAACATGCATATCAAGCTGATGTAACTGTAAGACATGGTCACATAAACCACTCTTCAAATACTTTGCTTCTTGTTTTGCACTAGATTCTTGGGAAATGTTTTCCAGCAAATTCCTCCCAGTTAAATTATTCCACACATTTAAAGTTGACTTCAGAACAGCTTTGGTTTTGATACTTTCTTAATCTCTTCAAATTCTAATGATTGCATGTCAATTACCCTAATGCATTTTGATATGTTACTAATATACTTATGCAGTTATCAAAGCATTCTGAAAAAAAATATAAAATGCCACTTTAAAATAAATTGGCTCAGCAAATTCTGATGGCATGGTGCCTGTAGAGATAGTAAAATTCCTGTTGCCCAGGGCTGGTAATGTTCAAACATAAACCCTGGTAGTTTTTTTAATTCCTCCTAGAACTGGGGCTGCTGCATTAAGCTTCTTTGATACCATTCCATGGTGCACTGCACCTGGAAGCAATTTGGCAAAGAAAAGAAATTTTTGCTGGCATAAAGGAGTAGAGGGGGCAAAAAAACCTTGTTTCAATTCTAAAGGCACAGAGGATTGGAGATGTTCTTTCTGTTTCTTTAGGCTTTTCATGCAACTCTAAATAGTGCCCTTGACTTACCTGCAAAGTATAGATAAGAATGTTTGTTCTCTGCCAGTCTTCAAGTTCCATAAGACTCTTGAAAAGAATAAAACTTCTAATGGATCACTTATTCATTAAGTCTGAAGGACATCATCTAATTGATTTGAATTATTCTGAAAATGAAATCTAGCTCTACTGTATAATACAAAATATAACTGCATAAGAGAAAAAGAAATTAGGAGGTCATTGTTAGTTGAATAACATGTGAATGCCTTAGAAAAAAATAGTAAAAATCTTTAATTATTACTTTATAAAGATAATAAAGCTAGAATCATTGCAACTTAAATATTTTTTTAGTAATTTGTTTGGTTATGATGTAATTTTTCTAAGACTGTTAAAAGAATAGCCAACTTAGGCCTGTTTATGCATACCCATTTTCTACAAACTAGGAAAACTAAGGCATAGGTAGAGGAGTGACTTATAACACATTGCGAGATATATTATGAGATCAAGAGTGACTTGTAAACAACAACAGCAACAATAACAACAACTCAAAAACATAGGCAAAATTCTGCTCAATTGGAAATGTATTCTAAATATGATTTATGATATTATATAATAAAGCATAGTATATACTATATCATTATATAATGCAATTATATAAATAGCAAGATATACTATAGGAGCTACTGTATTGTGCCTAACCAATTGTTAAGTTCAGTTGTTTTTTTGCTTGGTTTAACAGTACACTGTTCAACTCCAGTCTTCAGCTTTCTTCTTCTCTTGCATATTTCAGAGGTAAATGCATTGATTGCCTTTCTCCCTCCCTCCCTCCCTCCCTCCCTCCCTCCCTCCCTTCCTTTCCTTCTTTCTTTCTTTCTTTCTTTCTTTCTTTCTTTCTTTCTTTCTTTCTTTCTTTCTTTCTTTCTTTCTTTTCTTTCATCTTTTATTGGATATTTTATTTATTTACATTTCAAATGTTATCCCCTTTCCCAGTTTCACCTCCATAATCCCCCATCACCTTCTCCCTGCCCCTGCAGCTCCCCCTTCCCGCTGACCCACTCCTGACTCAGCGGCCTAGAGTTCCCCTATCCTGAGTCATCAAGCTTCCATAGGACCAAGTGGCTTCCTCCCATTGATGACAGATAAGGCCATCCTCTGCTACATATCCAGCTGGAGCCATGGGTACTTCCTTTGTATGCTTTGGTTGGTGGTTTAGTCCCTGGTAGATTTGGAGGGCTCTGGGTGGTTAATATTGTTGTTCTTCCTATGAAGTTGCAAACCCCTTCAGCTCCTTTAGTCCTTGCCCATTGGAGTCCCCTGCTCAGTCCAATACTTGGCTGTGTAAATCCACATCTGTATTGGTCCAGCTCTTGCAGAGCCTCTCAGGAGACAGCTATACTAGGTTCCTGTCAGTAAGTGCTTCTTGGCATCAGCAATGGTGTCTGGGTTTGGTGTCAGCAGATGTGATGCATGCCTAGGAGAGGCAGTCACTCCAGATGTGATGGCCTTTCCTCCACAACAGATGATCCACTATGTTCAAAGCAGCCTTATCTATAATAGACAGAAAATAGAAATAACCCGCATGTCCCACAACAGAGGAATAGAAACAGAAAATGTGGTACATTTACAGTATGGAATACTACTCCGCTATTAAAAACAATTAGTACATGAAATTCTTAGGCAGATGGATGGAACTTGAAAATATCATCCTGAGTGAGCTAACCTAGTCACAAAATAACACACATGGTTTGTACTCACTGAAAAGTGGATATTAGCCAAAATGAAGCTCAGAATACCCACAATAAAACTCATAGTCCATTTGTAACCAAAGAAGAAAGATGACACCAACGGGTGGATGCTACCTTACTACTCAGTAGAGGGGAGAGAATAATCTCTGGGAAGTAGAGGGAGAGAGGGATCTAGAAGAGAGAGGAGAGGGGTAAGGTAAAAGGGGGGGCAGTTCAGCTATGGGATGAGATAGGGAGAACTACAGAGGGTCAAGAATTTTAAAGTAGGTGTGTAACAGTGGGGGAAGGGGAACAGGGGGGTAGCCACTAGAAAGTCCCAGATGCCAAGGACATAAGAGTTTATCAGGACCCAAAAAGGAGGACTTTAGCAGAAATATGCAACAACGGGGTATAGAATCTCTAGAGACCATATCTAGCGGATAGGCCCAGCCCCCAGTTGAGATACGGGACTACCACCCACCTCAAAAATATTAAGCCAGAATATCCTGTCAAAAGGAAAGGCAGCAACAAAGAATAGAGCCCTTCTTCCTTCTTATGTTGTGGAAAAGCAAGGACAGATTTCTGGGAACAGATTCTTGTTGCATAACTTATTTCTTGCAACAGCAGACAGCATGAATGCCTTTTGTCACAAATGACTGAAAAAGAGCTGATCAATTTCTGTCACCTGGTGGTCATGTTACCTCAGCATAAAGCTAGTAAACTTCTAGACACCTAAAAAGTACAGACGTAGAATTATGCATACTGGTAACATGTGGGCTACATCTCTGCTAATCACTTACTACTCTAATCTTAATAATTGTTTTAGAGATTACTTTGGCTTACACATATAAAAGTTCATTGTTTAATACATTCTTTATGACCCAGGCAACCAATTGATGTGTTGATGTTTGTGTGTGTTTATTTATATATATATATAAATTTGATTTATATATATATATATATATATACATTTGATTGTAATATATATTTGATTGTACTATATATATTTGATTGTACTATATATATTTGATTGTACTATATATATTTGATTGTAATATATATTTGATTGTAATATATATTTGATTGTAATATATCTATTTGATTGTAATATACATATACATATATATAATATACACACACACACACACACATATATATATATATATATATATATATATATATATATATATATTACAATCAAATAGAGAGTAATGAGAATTCCTGATGATTTTAATTTGTTAAGAATAGCACTTTACAAGAAGAGATGCTAAAAATTCAAAACATAATTTCTTTTTTTTTAAGATTTATTTTATTTATTATATGTAAGTACACTGTAGCTGTCCTCAGACACTCCAGAAGAGGGAGCCAGATCTCGTTACGGATGGTTGTGAGCCACCATGTGGTTGCTGGGATTTGAACTTATCACCTTCGGAGGAGCAGTAGGGTGCTCTTACTCGCTGAGCCATCTCACCAGCCCCAAAACATAATTTCTTAAGGTGCAAACTTGGACCTTTAACATTATTTTTTCTCTTCAGTCTTAAATCATTTACTTTTTATACCATTTTAAAATATTTTATGAATACTATGATAATTTCATGAATGCAACAATATACTTTTTCACATGCACCCAACTTCTCCATTATATTTCCCAGAGGCACAACATGTATCCATTTGTCATTCATAGCTTTACATTTATTTATTGGTAATCAACAAAAAGTTCAATTAATGTTGAGTGTTGGAATACTGAGTGATTTTGCTTCAGCATTTGAAGATAACCTACATTTCATACATTTCCCTGAACTTTGGTAGAGAAGGTAGGGCACGGGTATGATGACATGATATGTCTTTTTAAGGGTTGGTATACATGAGTCACTTGTTCTTAGTACTTTGACTCATTATGAATTAACAGCTGACACTGCAGAGAGAAGCTTCTCTACCCAAAGCTAATGGCAGCATTAAATTATGTGTTCAAACATACATATTTAGAAAGTAGTTTGACAATATGAACATGTAAAAAGAAAACAGCAGTAGTTTTTCCTCTAGGAATAACAACATCCAGAACTATCGGCCTTTACCAGATTTACAGTATCAGATATGAATTTCCTCCTGGGGAACAGACATAAAACATGTTGAAAAGTGATTGGTTATTCACATAAATTTTTGCAATTACTGAATCAACAGAAGCATTTTACTTCAAAGGTAGGTATTATAACAAACAGGGTTAACTAATATGTAATAATCATTGATGGTTTTTCTCCCTCAGCTTCCAGTATATCCACTGCTGTGGCTTTGGAAACCAGTCAGAAGAGAGGACCTTTTCATATCAGTTTCAGTTCAATTTCTGCATGGCCTGCAATGAAATTGGTTTCTTCAGCCACAGGATCTTACTGTCTAGTTCTGAATGTCAACGGAAAAGGTTTGATTCACATATGAGAAAGAACATACATGCAGCATGGGCCTTTGCTACCTGAGGTACTCCACTACTTGTAACTCTAACATTTTTATGCAAATTCCATAATTGACTTTACTTTGCACATGAATAAAGTTCTATTGTGTATATGTAACACATTATTAGAATTTTTATATTACTAAGTAATTAAAAAACATGGTTTTCCAGAAGAATGTGACTGTATTTGGAGAATGGGATTTTTTTTTTTTCTTATGGTTTGGTTTTTCAAGACAGGGTTCCTCTGTGTAGCCCTGTACTGGAACTCACTCTGTAAACCAGGCTGGCATCGAACTCAGAAATCTGTTGCCTCTGCCTCCGAAGTGCTGGGATTAAAAGCGTGTGACACCACTGCCTGGCTGAGATTTTTTTTTTTTTTTTTTTAATGAGAACTAGGTTAACATAAAATTATTATGCTTGATTTTTTACAGTATTTTCATTCTTTGAGATTATTGTACAATGTATTTTGAACATATGCACACCTTTGTCTAATTCCTTCAATATCAAACTCACTTCCCTATACACCTAAGTTTTGTCCCTATTTGTTTTTTTTTTATTTATTAGATAATTTCTTCATTTACATTACAAGTGCTACCCCAAAAGTCCCCTATACCCTTCCCCCGCCCTGCTCCACTACCCACCCACTCCCAATACTTGGCCCTGGCATTCCCCTGTACTGGGGCTTACAAACATTGCTAGACCTAGGGCCTTTCTTCCCCAGTAATGGCCAACAAGGCCATCTTCTAATACATATATGCTGCTAGAGACGTGAGTTCTGGGGGTTCTGATTAGTTCATATTGTTGTTCCATCTATAGGGTTGCAGACCCCTACAGCTCTTGGGTTCTCTCTCTGGCTCCTACGTTGGGGACCCTATGTTCTGCCCTATAGATGATTGTTAGCATCCACTTCTGTATTTGTCAGGGACTGTGCATCAATTCCAATATCTGTTGAATGTGTGGCTACTTATTACATCCTGGTCAACGACCACGGGACTCACAATTAATGAAATCTAAAAATCTCTCAGCAGCTATCACTTGCCAATTCCTCCAGAGCTTGGGCTAAGTGTTCATTCACCTCTGCCTTCTGAACCATAGAATTAAAGTGACACATTATGACACCCTGTTGCAGTTATGTAGAATTTAATCCACTATATCTTTGTAAGAGAATGAAGCTTGATATAGTTAATAGAGCATTTACTTACAATGGTGAAAGCCCTGTGGTCATTACCAAGCAGCAGAGGTAAGAGGTGAATTTCAGTGGATTATGAGACAATTGAACAAGTACAGAGAGAAGATCACATGAAGACACTGGTAAGAAGAAATGACAATTATTTGAAAGACTCTGTTATCAACTCGATTCAAACTTCTAGCTCTAGAATTATGACAGAAAATTTTGAAAGAAAAATTTTTAGGCCGTCCTAATTTTGAACTCCTAAGATAATAAAATATCAACCAAGGCTGGATATAATATATAGGATATAATATGCTAGAATATTAATTGTTTCAGATACTAATTATTAGTAAAAGTACAATGTGCTAATCAAGAATTGTCATTACTTAAAATGAAGGTAATTTAAACATAGGTAATTTAATAATAAATACCTTATAAACAGTTATCAGTATGACAGAACATGTTCTAATATATTGACATTATATTTAGCTTTAATATAACTATGAATAAGTTACCTTTAACTTTATTTTATAGATATGTAAAATTAATCTATAAAACAGTTGAATATTTTCCCAAACCATACATGAACAGTAATTTATATAAATCATGTATTTAGGCAAAAAATTAATATTTTGAAAAATACTTACCACATCAGATCTGAGTTAAATTGAGTTCTCACTTGGAAGGTCCTAAAAAATAGTTGTTGGGATTTTAAAAAAATTATCCATTTATTTATTTATTTATTTTTATTTAATTTATTTATTTATTTTTGATTTTCGAGACAGGGTTTCTCTGTATAGCTCTGGCTATCCTGGAACTCACTTTTTAGACCAGGCTGGCCTCGAACTTGGAAATCAGCCTGCCTCTGCTTCCCAAGTGCTGGGATTAAAGGTGTGCACCACCACGCCCGGCTCCATTTATTTATTTTTAAGACATTTTATTGAACATTTTTCTTTATTTACATTTCAAATATAAATGTAAAGGTTTTCCCCTTTTCAGGTCTCCCCTTCAGAAACTCCTAACCCACCCTCCCCCCCCTCATCCAGTCCTGCCTTCCGACTCTGGCATTCCTCTACACTGGAGCATCAAACACCCTCAGGCCTAAGGACCTCTCCTACCACTATGTCCAACAAGGCCATCCTCTGCCACACATGTGGCCAGTGCCATGGGTCCCTCCATGAGTATCCTTTAGTTGGTGGTCCAGCTGTTAAGAACACTGACTGCTCATCCAGAGATATGATTTCAATTCCCAACAACTACATGATGGCTCACAACCATCTGAAATGGGATCTGATGCCCTCTTCTGCTATGTCTAAAGGGAGGGGCCAGTGTGTTCACATAAAATAAAATGTACTAGTACACATGGTTAAGTTGTGTGGATTTTAACAATAGTGAAAATTAATAGTATTGAAGATTTAAAGAGGGAACATAGATCTCTTAGAAAGCTTGCTTATTTAGGATTCGCAGAGCACTCTGCTAAATTGCCTAATCTCTCATATATCAGGTGCAGTGATGCGAACCTATAATGCTAGTTACTTCGAGGTAGAGGCAGGACAGTCAAAAGTTTAAGGTCATCCTCTGTAACATAACAAATACTGGGCTAGTCTGAGATAAATGGTATTCTTTCCTTGCCTCCTCACACACACATAAACACAAACCAGGTCAGTCAGTTTGTTATGGTTTTTGAAAAAATATAATTTATCCCAGACTGGCCGTGTGTGTGTGTGTGTGTGTGTGTGTGTGTGTGTGTGAGTGTGAGTGTGTATGTTTTATATAGAGAGAAACCTAAACAAATAAACAAATAAAACAAAATAAAACAATAAAATTTTAAATTAAAACAAATATGACCTATCAGATTTAGGATTGGTAAAAATCCTTTCCCAATCCGTTGGTGGCCTTTTTATCTAAAGTTTAGAGCTAAGATGAAAGGATGGACCATACAGAGACTAACCCACCAGGGATCCATCCCATAATCAGTCACTAAACTCAGACACTATTGCATAGGACAGCAAGAGTTTACTGAAGGGACCCTGATATTGCTGACTCCCACAGAAGTGGATGCTCACAGTCATCCATAAGAGGGAGCACAGGGCCCACATTGGAGAAGCTAGAGATAGAACACCAGGAGCTGAAGGGGTCTGAAACCCTAGAAGAGGAACAACAATATGAACTAAACAGAACCCCTAGATCTCGAGTCTCTAGCATCAAGTGTAACAGAAGATGGCCTGGTTGGCCATCATTTGGAGGAGAGGCCCCTTGGTACTGCAATCTTTATATGCCCCAACACAGGGGAACTCCATGGCCAAGAAGTGGGAGTGGGTGGGCATGGGAACAGGGAGGGGGCAAGGGGAAGGGGACTTTCAGAATAGCATTTGAAATGTAAATTAAGAAAATATCTAATAAAAAAATGACATTTTAAAAATATTCTATTTTGGTCACACAGACACATTCCTATATATAAGTGTAACATTTCAGTATGAGTATTTGTTCATTATAGGAATATTTATAATATATTCTACATACATACAAATGATACTTTCTGTAGTGTTATTTTTCTACAGGCAATTTTTCTAACAAAGTCATTCATATGTCCACATTATTTTTAATAAAACACTATAATCAAAGATGTTAAAGGTTATGAATCTGAATTATGCTTTATATTCACAATGTACTTAATGTAGTTTCTTTGAAACTAACAGCATTTTCTTGTACTTTTGTTACTATTTTATAAATGTAGGGAAAGAGACAATTGTGAACAAAGAAAAAAATGATAGGAAGATAAAAGAAAAATGGTAGAGAAAGCATGAGGATGAATGCTTACTTCCAGTCTAAAATCTTTGTCAGTATAATGTGGAATGTAGACACTTTCCAAAATTTACTATAATAAATAAATAATTTAAAAAACAACAAAAGTCTTTAAAGCCTTGTTTGTTTCATTCTTTACAATGAAGACACACAAAAGAGTATGAAGTCTAACAACATTTTACAATAAATCATCCAATTGGAAAACATAAAGTACAAAGTCTCCTCTCTAAGAGTGATGACAGGATATTAGTATGCATGAATTATGAACTTGTTCATTTAAGGGTAATGACAAAGAACTGCACAGGGATGTTAAGAAGTTGCTTCTCACATGACTGTTGAGAGGAAAACTTCGGAATGAACTTCCTAAAGATACAAGTGAAGAAAATGCCACGGGGGATAAAAGAATAAGATCTACCCCTTGATTTGGAATATCTACACTTGGAGTTCTTGTGACAATGCAAAGACAGTAGAAAGAACTAGAAAGCGCCACAGGGACTTCCAGGTGAGACCTATAGGAAACTGAATGAAGAAAGAGTGAACAGAGTTCTAGCTCTCCTCTTCCAGGTGTATAGTTGGCTATGTGAATTACAGTTGGTCCATCTTCCTACTTATTTCCTTTAAAATCATGTTTGAGGCCAGATCTAATGATAGGAAATTCTCAGGGACTCATGAAATACTACAGGTAGTTAGTTGTAGAACACTGCACTAGACTGGTTCTAAATCTTTTATTTCTACTTATGCAAAATAATCATAGATTTATACCTTCCCAATCAATTCTGTAGTGAAGTGGGCCAATGACAAATATCACATGACCAGCATAAAATATGTGTGTCATATTTGAATATTGTGCTGATATACACGCAATCACACACAGAGAGACACATATTTTTGCATGCACATGAGCTCTCTGTCTCTCTGTCTCTCTGTCTCTCTGTCTCTCTGTCTCTCTCTGTCTCTCTGTCTCTCTGTCTCTCTCTCTCTCTCTCTCTCTCTCTCTCACACACACACACACACACACACACACACACACACACAAACACCAAATGAGAATTTATTCAAAATAACCTGATATGAATATTAGTGGGTGTATGATATTTGTTAACTCACAATTCTCTCCATATGATTTAGCAAACTCCTGACCAGTGAAAAATGGAATGAAAATAATATGTTTAAGGAAAAAAATAACCAGTACATGGGTCACTCTCTATATAGATAGAATCAATGATTCCATCAAACTTTCTATTACCTATTAATTATTTTATTCTTGGACGAAATGATGGATTTGATTATGGCATTTTCATATCATCATCCTTTATTCATGTTTACTCAATATAATTTTCACAAATAACATAATAAAAAAATCTCACTGGATTACTATAGGAATAAAATTAAATGTTTTAAAGCATGCATGCCACTGGTGATAAGCCTATAGCAACATAAACATGGGTGATTATTATTTTTATTTATTATTATTTATTATTATATTTATTTATTATAAACAAAAGTTTAATAAACAATTATTATTAAATGAATTAAAATGAATTTTATATGTTCATGCTGGAAAGGCAAGAAGTGATTGCACATCAAAAGATGTAATAAGATAAATAAGGACAGCATTCTTTTCAGAACCTGATTATAATTCAGCAAACTGTCTAAAATAACCCATATGGAGGATATTATAATCTGTATTACTCATTCATCTTTAGAATGTTTATTCTTTAGCTTCCAAAAGAATGATAGTTTCTCCTCTTGAGTATTACTCAAATACTTAATGGTCAAAGCTGCATAGTTAACTGTTTGTGTTGTCCTTGATAATTTAACTTTCAAAACAATATTTTTAGTATCTTCAAGGTTGAAATAGATGTTCATTTAGACATGCAAATTGTTCCCTGGAGTATAACATGCTGTGCAACTTCATTTGAGACACATGATTGTCTGTGATCTGTAGTGAGAATTATTTTTACAAAGGTTAAAATTCTATGATAGGTCTTCAGATGTTGGAATTCACCAGTGGCGATGTGCTGACAAGTGGTTCTTGAAGGAAAAGATAAAAATTAATGCAACAAATCAGAGTTCTTCCTTTCTTTAAAAAGCTTTCCCATCTGTGAAGCCTGCAATGGACCATACACCAGTGTAATTTATCATCCTAACTTATTGTGATTTTTAACACTGGAGCTTTAGAAACATTGTGTTTCCGATATGCCTTGCAAACTAGGTCAGATTGCCACAACACTGCCTTGGTGTAATAATATGAAGCATCATCACACATTCTAGCATCATAATGTTTTCTTTATAAGAGAACACTGAAGAAGACATTTATCCTTCCAATAACTTTACATTACTGTTCAAAATCAATATCATTACATGCCTTGGCTCTACAGCATCCCACAGGAGTTCAACTCACATATGTCATATATATGCTGTTTAATTTTATGCTAGTTTTTCTCTTGTCCCTTATATTTTTTCCTGGTTTTTCAGATGGTTTTAATTAACACGTTTTCTGTTATAATGAGTATGCCATTTTCCGGACTATACCTCCTAAGTGTAAAGAAAAGAAATTTCTTGCAGATTGAGAATATGTACAAAATTAAATAGTTGTTGATAATGCTGAATGATTCAGAAACAATTTTTGATGTTTCCTGGGAAGGCACATACAGAATTTGTCTTTTGTATTTTTTTCTTCTATTTCTTCAACTTTAAGCTGAGAAAGTTATACATATATATTTATGTATTTGTCCAACACACACACACACACACACACACACACACACACACACACACAAAACAAAGGGAGAGAGAACAAAAGAGAAGAAGTGAAATGAGAGGGAGAGAGAGGGAGGGAGAATAAGGGAGAAGGAGGGAGGGAGATATGGAAGAAGGGAGGGAGGAAGGGAGGGGGAGAGAGGGAGGGGAAGAAGGAGGGAGGGAGGGAGGGAGGGAAGGAAGGAGGGAGGGAGGGAGGGAAGAGAGATAGAGAAATCATTCTGCCAACAAGCCACTTTTCAGAGTAACTTAAAACAAACGCACTAGATGAAATTCAGATACACTCTTATAGAGTGTAATAGTACAGAAAATATTTCCTCTTAGAAATTGTAATTCCAACTTAAAAAATCCATTCTTGTTAAAAGGTCATTTACATATGTCTTATAATTCAATCAAGAACTATAAAGACAAGCATGATATTGACAACATTGTCTCACTGCAACCTCCTAACCCTTTGTGTGTTTCCTATTCGACATGGGAGCATAGAACTCCTCCACATTGTCATTTCTCACCTTTGTCAATGGGGAAGGGAAATAAATGACATTGGTAGTTTGACAAAGGCATTGAGAGTTCCCTCAAAGTCTAATTCTTGTGATTGTGAATGAAAGGAAACTTAATTAGATGGTGCTTGAATAAGATAATGAAAATTTGTGAGCCTGTGTTGAATACCAAAGTTATGTTGACCTGTATTCTGAACTAGACCTTCAGTTTCACCTCATACCTTAGCCTGGAAATTGTCTGCTGTTTTAAGTTAGAGAAATTTGGGACATTTGTCCCACATGATAATTGTCACACCAGATGACCAAGGCATACCCTAAATTTTAATAAAAATTAACTAGAGGTCAAATAGTTTCTCCTCGTTAGCCCTTATGACTCAAATTATAGAATTTAAAGGTAAAGTTAGAGTGATTAATCATAATAGGAGCATTTGATGAAATAACAGTAATATACCTTGCTTTGATGCTGCTCCATTTACTGGCTTTTAATTGGTGTGTTTTTCCATCCCATCCAGAAGAAGCTAAGCCTATAGTAGGATTTCTTATTTATACTCTTGTCCAACTATATATACAACATAGAATCATTACTGAATAATTAAATTATTTATGAAGATGTAAATATTTACCATTGTGTCAAAGTTAAAATATAGCTATTTCTATTAATATTGTGAAATATTATATCCAGATATATGCTTTAATAATGTTTTCCCAATAAATTTTTTGAATTGTATCAGGATTAATTGAGATTTATAAGTTTATCTGTATGTCTAGAAAACATCTTATTTATAATCTATGTAATGTTTATTATACATTGCCCAATCTTGCACAGTATTAAAATATTTCCCAATTAAGTGTTACTATTTTGCTATTTATTTAGTGATTATTTCTGAAACACAATCTCATGTAACCAAGGCTATACTTAAACTTACTATGTAGCTGAAGCTGCTTCTGAACTGGTCTTTACGTTCTACTCCTCTATTGCTGTAACTAAAGGGGTATACGACTATATATTTAATATTTAATAAGTACTAAATCCTACTTAAATTCTCCAAAGTATATTTACATATTAGGATATTTTTTCTTAAAAAGTTAAGCTGTAAATAAAGTAGCAATGATTCTAGCTATGCAAAATTAACTGTTTGATTTTGTAGGGTTACTTTCACCATCTTTGAGCCAGCCCATATATACATAGTGATTGGACTTTAGTTCTTTGACAAATATTTAAGAACTCAGCACAAATATGCATACTATCAACGCTTAGCTTGATGTAAATAGATATTGGTACTACAAACAAAAAATAAACATGTAAACAAATACTCTTGGAACTAAATTCATGGAACAGTATGATTAAGAAAGTCCTTATCTGTCTCAGTGTCTTTGGAACAAGCAGAAAGGCAATCTTGTGGTGACTCATGTGGGTGACTTTAATAATATTTTCGCGTGAAAGGAGAAAATATTTCTCTTTCCTTTTGAGTAATGTGATCAGTAGCAATTCTATACTTCAGATATCTAAGATAGAAACCTGGGTTTTATGTACTGTAATAGAAAAAGCTGAGAAAATCTATCTAATGCTCTCAAACAAACAATCCACAGATAATAACAGTTCACTGCCAGAAATATTGCTTTAACCCACATATCCTATATGTGTCAGGACTGTTGAAAGTGATCCTGTAGATCAGTCAGGTCTACAGTGATTGTGACCAGACCCAGGAAGGGCAGAATACAAGACTATTGTCAAAATATAAAGCATTGTTCTGGGAACAATAATAAATGATTTAAATAAGTTGTTTGCCAATGAAGTTTGGCTATTCAGTTATACATTTCTTAACCAGAGAGAGAAAATTTAAGAGGTGCAAATTAACTAGAACAAGGGAATAGGCAAATACATAAAAAATATCTGAGGGACCAAACACTAAGAAAACCCAACATACAATGAAAATGGTCATAATAAATGCAATAAGTGCCATGCTTTGGGAAAACATACATGCTGTGTCCTCAGGTATTACTGTGTCCAATATTCTGAGAAACCACCGAACTGATCTCCAGAGCTGTTGTACCAGCTTTCAGTCCCACCAGACACTCCACTATGTTCATAGAAGCCTTATTTCTTTTTTTTTTTAAAGATTTATTTTATTTATTATATGTAAGTACACTGTAGCTGTCTTCAGACACTCCAGAAGAGGGCGCCAGATCGGATGGTTGTGAGCCACCATGTGGATGCTGGGATTTGAACTTATCACCTTCGGAAGAGCAATCGGGTGCTCTTACCCGCTGAGCCACCTCACCAGCCCCAGAAGCCTTATTTCTAATAGCCCCAGATATCCCTCAACAGAGGAATGGATACAGAAAATGTGGTACATTTACACAATGGAGTACTACTCAGCTATTAAAAACAATGAATTTATGAAATTCTTAGACAAATGGATGGATCTGGAGGATATCATCCTGAGTGAGCTAACCCAGTGACAAAAGAACGCACATGATATGCATTCACTGATAAGTGGATATTAGCCCAGAAGCTCGGAGTACCCAAGATACAATTAACAAAACACATGAAACTCAAGAAGAAGGAAGACCATAGTGTGGATACTTCGATCCTTCTTAGAAGGGGGAACAAAATACTCATGGGAGGAGTTACAATGACAGAGTGTGGAGCAGAGACTGAAGGAAAGACCATCCAGAGATTGCCCCACCTGGGGATCCATCCCATATACAATCACCAAACCCAGACACTATTGTGGATGCCAACAAGTACTTGCTGACAGGAGCCTGATACAGCTGTCTCCTGAGAGGCTCTGTCAGTGTCTAACAAATACAGAATTGGATGCTCACAGCCATTTATCAGACTGAGCACAGGGTCCTCAATGAAGGAGCTAGAGAAAGTACCCAAGGAGATGAAGGGATTTATAGCCCCATAGGAGGAACAACAATATGAACTACCCAGTACTCCCAGAGCTCCCAGGAACTATACCACCAACCAAAGTGTACACATGGTGGGACTCATTGCCCCAGCTGCATATGTAGCAGAGCAGAGGATGGACTAGTGCATCATCATTGGTAGAAGAGGCCTTTGGTCCATTGAAGGGTCTATGCCAGGGGGATGACAGTGCCAGGAAGCAGAAATGGGTGGATTGGTGAGCAAGGTGTTGGGAGAGGGGATAGGGGGAGGGGATTTTCAGAGAGAAAACCAGGAAAGGGAATAACATTTGAAATGTCAATAAAAAAATATCTAATAAAAAAGTAAGGAAAAAAGGAAAATGTAAATGGATTGAGAGTTCCCTGTGACTTTTTGAATGTGTAGAAGGTGTAAAAAGTATGTATGCTTTGTATACTCCACTTCATTTTTCCGCTAGGATTACTTTTATGTGTATGTGAGAATATTTGATTTTTGTTGTATCACATATACTTCTATCCTCTGATTATTATTTTTTTTTAGAACACTATGGACATTTTAGTTTGGAAAATTTTTCTTGTGACTTTATTCAAACTGATATTTTTTAGTATAGTTTTATTTAGGAGACTATAATCTTCAGGTTTACATCTAAGGAAGGAGTAAGGTCATACTTAGAGGTCATATATATATTCAGGTTTTATGTCTGCTTCATTGCTATGTTAGCATTCTTACTTTTTTTTTTTTAGATATTTTCTTTATTTACATTTCAAATGTTATCCCCTTTCCTAGTTTCCTCTCCAAAAATTCCCTATACCCTCCTGCCTCCCCCTGCTCCCCAACCCACCCACTCCCATTCCTTGTCCTAGCATTCTCCTATACCAGGGCATAGAGCCTTCCCAGAACCAAGGGTATCTCCTCCCTGTATTAATTCTGCTGAAAACACAGTAAGACACATTGTTCATTTATGTTGCTACACCTTAATTGACATGTTTTTAATATCTTTGTATTCTGTTACATTGTCTATTTCTATGCTGAACTTATTTCCATTAGAGCTTCTGGAATGTGGGTCAGGATTATTTTAAAATTAGAATTCTCTTTTGCTATATCTATCATCTCTAGTACAGGACACTCATGAATGATTAAAAAGGTCAGGTATATTGTTGAAAACCAAAGGCATAGAGTTTCTTGTAAACATCCAGAACAGGGGGAAAAAGACACATTGGCAGCAAATCAAGGGTAGAAGATTCAGAAGCAGAGAAGACAGGTTGGAATCTTTAGTCAGAGGCCAAAGGGCTAGTTACCTAGGTACTTCTGGAAGACGCTGAATACATAAGATATGGGTACCTGGGAATATAATTCTGGAAGTCCCTCATCTATACTACTCTGATTTCTGACATCTGAGAGCAGGGAAAATGTAAACCAGCATTAGAAGGGAAGGGGTCATTTTTTACTACACTGGCCCTAGACAATTTTATGGTGCTTATTCTTCAGTACACAGACATACACCTATCTCTCTTAGAAATACTCTCATTCATGCACTGAGGAATAACATTTTGAGTTGGCAGTTGTGTTTGGTTCTACCCTAGGTGTCTGAGCTATAAGTACATGGATATCCCTGAAGCATAAGGTATGAGCTCCTTTTAGTGGTGTGGGCCTCAAGTTAAACCAAACACTAGTTGGACATAGTTATGGGAGTCCACAAGTTATGTAGCACCATTGCACCAGCACAACGTGAACTCAGGTGCTGTCCAGTTTTCTCTTTCTGTAATTGGCAGATTATCTTCTGTCACCAAGGATACTAGAATGTAGAGGTGAAGGCTATGAGCCCACACCAGCTATACCTCTATGTTGAATGAGGTGTTAGATGTTGTTCTCAGCAATGGGGCTCCACTGTCATTTTCAGAGAGTGACCTTCTGTCCTAGCATCAGCCTAGGTTGTTTAGGGATGTCCAATAGACCCCCTTGGCCAATAACTCAAAGGAATGTCACCCAGCCCTATCCCTGGAAACTTTGCCTGGCTACCAAAGATGGTCAGTTCAGACTCAGTATTCTTCATTACTAGTTGTCCTCAATAGTGTCACCCTCATGGATTTCTAAGAAGTTTCCAGTGCACTGGGTTCCATCCCATCCCTGAATGCTCCCCAATGCCAGCCGTCTGTCTCTGCATGCTCTCCCTCCATCTCACAACATGATTCTTCCTTAGTCCATTCCCATTTGTCCTAAGGGATCCTTCAAAAGTTACACCTTTTTAAGAATAAAAGATTTGTTTGTTTGTTTGTTTGTTTGTTTTTCCAGACAGGGTTTCTCTGTATAGCCCTGCCTGTCCTGGAACTCATTTTGTAGACCAGGCTGGCCTGGAACTCAGAAATCTGCCTGCCTCTGTCTCCTGAGTGCTGGGATTAAAGGCTTGCACCACCACGCCCACCTAAAAGGGTTCTTTAATCCAAGCCTGTTAACACCCAAAAGTAATCATCAAAGGTAGAGTAACACTAAAGTTGTGGAACCTGCAATAGAAAATAATGTGTTCACCAAAACATATTAACTCACCATCCAGATATAATATAATATAATATAATATAATATAATATAATATAATATAATAATATATAATAATATATAATAATATAATATAATATAATATAATATAATATAATATAATATAAATGAATATGATGGAGTGTTTCTCTAAACACTCACAAGAATTTATTTTTTTAACTGTATATTCACAGAAGAGAGATATTCCCCTATGAACTGGTCAGAAGAAAGGGAATAAAACATGCATTGGTCTGTTAAATGCCTTAAAACCATTAAATGCATGGTTGCAAGAGTAATCAATGATAAAAAAGCAGAGAGCTTTGAAAGTCAAAATTAATAAGATTATGAAAATGATAGAAAGTCTTCTATTTGGTTCATGCTGCCTTTGATCACACTGGTTATGTCAGACAGGAGCTGATACTGAAGATTTATGGCATTTTATATTCTAACTAATGAGGGACTACTGAAGGGCTTATAAACATTTTAAATACAATCTAATCTTATTTTCTTTTTTACATGCATCTCTTTTTAAAAAATAAATAGTATGAATTGACTGATGAATTTGAAAGAATATGTTGTATAAAAATCTATTTGAAATAGGTATATGTAGGAATAAATTTTTCTTAACCTATTTTAATAAGGGTTCAGCCACCCCTCTAGGTCAATACCCACTAGAGGTTATTAGATATGGGGTAAGTAGACCTGTTTAGAAATAGTCCTTTGGGGGCAAGTCAAATCTTTATTGTCAGGATATCAGCAGTTAGTCCTCTAGCAAAACACCAACATGAATCAGCAGCAGCTATCCAGTTCATGCAGCAATCATCACTTACAGATCACCAGCTACAATCCGGTCCACTTGGTAGGGACCACACATGAATCTGCAGCTTCAGTTCAATCCAGAAGAAACCATGAGGCTCACCAACAGGCCCAGGTGTGCAGAAGTGGTAAAAAGTGACAGTAACCTCATGAGTTCTTTGGCAAGTTTCTCTCTAGCAAGTCACCACCAGCAAAGATCAGCAAAGCATGTCATCAGTGAAGCACAGCGAGATGGAGCAATGTGAACTAATGCTCAAGCTCGCCCTTTTAAACAAGTGTCCTTTCACATGTCTGCTATAGCAAAACATCCTTTCACCTGTGTCTGCTTCATAAAAATATTCTTTCCCCTGTCTGCTTTAACAAAATATCCTTTAACCTGTGTTCCCCATCAAAACATCATTTGGCATAACTTACTTTCCAAAGAAAGCAGAAGTCTCCATTTCAGGTATACCTATAAACTTAAAATTGGTTAATTTAATAATTAATCTCTCTTCTGCTAATACAAAGACAAAATGTAATTAATAGTATACAGAAAACATGAACATTTATTCTGGAAAAAAAATCACAGGAGATTTCTTGACTACATATTAAGAGCCAAAAGTACAGATAAAGCCAGGACTGCATACGTGGTAGTCACTGAAGTTTGAAAAGTATATAGTACACCTTAAGTAAAGACTTTCTTTCTTTCTTTCTTTCTTTCTTTCTTTCTTTCTTTCTTTCTTTCTTTCTTTCTTTCTTTCTTCCTTCCTCCCTCCCTCCCTCCCTCCCTCCCTCCCTCCCTCCCTTCCTCCCTCCCTTCCTTCCTTCCTTCCTTCCTTCCTTCCTTCCTTCCTTCCTTCCTTCCTTCCTTCCCGCATGTACATTTTGTTTGCACACTTGAGAAAGTAGCTGATGGTAGCCCAGGTTGGCCTTCACCTCTCTATTCATCCAAGAAAGACCCTGAAATCTTACACTGCCTACTTCTGTCTCCCAGAAGTATGGACCTGCAACAGTCTCAACTAAGTTCTTATTTCCGTGTGGGTCTGCATGCATGTATATGGACTTTAAAATAATATTTAAAGGTAGTTAAAATTATTTTTTTGCAGGAAAAGGAACTAAGATAATAACAGAATAGAGAGAGGGAAAATTCACACTACTCTAAGGAATAAAATTTAGTCTTAACATTTTCCTCATTCATTTTCACTAAAATGTCCTTGATATTGAACATGTTTAATATGTTAATCTAAAGGATAAAAGATAATGCTTTACTTTCAATCTCACCTAGTTCATATTTCTTAGTGGCAGTAAGTGCTTGTTATAGTTAATTTTCATTTTCAATTTGCCTGGATTTAAAATCATATGCATTTAGAATGAATTAAAAACATTCTAAATGTCAAGACTTTTTAAACATTCATATATCCATGAACATGTTTTCAGAAAAGTTTAAATGAATTGAGAAGGAACATGAATAAATTGGAGGACTGGACTGTATAAAAGGCAGAAAGGAGGCAGACCATCAGCATCTCTCTGTGTGTGTATCTGTGTCTGTCTCTGTGTGTGTGTCTCTCTCTGACTCTGTCTCTATCTCTCTCATTCTCTGCCTCTTTAGCTCTATCTGTCTATGTCTTTTTCTCTTTCTCTCTGACTGTTTCTGTCTGTCTCTCCATCTCTGTCTCTGTCTGTCTCTTTCACTATCTGTCTGTCTCTGTCTCTGTCTCTGTCTCTGTCTCTGTCTCTCTCTCTCTCTCTCTCTCTCTCTCTCTCTGCTTCCTCACTATGTAAGTGATGTCATATGGCGCTCCCTCACCCTGCCACCAAGCCTTCTCACATTATCTCCTACTATATTCTCTAAGTAAGTATAAATAAACTCTTTCTTTCTTAAGCTGTTCTTGAAACCACAATGAGAATTTTAACTAAAACGGTATTCCTATGGTTGATTATAAAGTACTATGTGGGAGAAAAAAACTAAAATTACGTTTATTTTAATTATTACTTTTTTATTGTCTTTCCTTTTGGGGGGTTGGTGAGACAACACCTCAGGATGTATGCCATGCTAGCCTTGGAATCTATGTTTCCCTGCTTCTATCCAATGCTTGGATTATGGACATGTAACAGTATGCCTGGTTTCTAGCATATTTTAAAAATCATTCATACTCTAATTTAAATCAATTATGAGATTAAAATATTAATAAAGAAAGATTAATGCAATCACTAATTAGCTAGACTCAAATCATAGTAAATAATTGCATAAGATAGTAACTGTGATGTGTAACCAAAAAGACTCAGCCATCTGAAGTTTTTTTATTATCAGACAAAATACAAGAGTATAATGATCAGTAATATTTAAATGTTTATGTTGAATAAAATATTAATAAAATGTTCATCTATATCTCTGCTCAGAAATGATCTCTAATTGGCATGCAACTGGTATATCAATTTATAAATACATGAATCTATATTTTTTACAATTAAAGATTAGTAAATACATTTTACCACTTTGAACTTATAAGTTCAAATCCTTTGAATTTTTTAAAAAGGAGTTTCAGAGAGCTAAAGCATTCCAATTTTTTGAAGAAAAGTACCCTTTTAAAATACTGACAGCATAGTGAAATATTATAGTATCTATAATTACTAGGAGAACATAAAACACTTTGATAAAATAAATTTAATTCAATGTGAACTGGTATAATGATGTGGAGAAGATATCTCAGCACACATTGCATTTTTGGTTCCTCTATGTAGCAGAAACTATGTTAAACAACACAGAACTACAGATAACACAGGTTCTTCCTGTCTGCCTGACACTTTCCTGGAAACGACAGAGTGGGCTTAACAGAATCTGCAGAAAGGCTCCTGTTCCTATAACCAGAAGAAAAAATGCTTAGTCTACTTCCCCAGGTTCATCATGCCCCAATCAGCTTCTTGCTCTGTTTATTCCTATAGACCCTATACTCATTTCAATATAAGAATTTCTATATGATTTAGATTTCCTTGGCCTATGTTGCTTTTATATATGTTCTTTAATAGTAAGAACAATGTTCTTACTATTAGGACTTCTCACTAAGTTCTTTTCATTTTCTTACATTATGATGTAAACATCTGTGTTATGATCCAAAGGTAATAACTAAGTCTTGGTCAATAACACGTTTGTAATTTAGTATATACACTCACCTACATTCTCTTCAAATAAACCATGGGTTATAAAATGAATTCTTCCTCGGCCCCTCAGAAGACAAGGCTGGCCCTGTGTGCTCTCCAGGGCAGAAATTTAATCACCACTATAAAATTGTTCAGTATTTTACAGTAGAGTCTTCCAGACCATGTCTTGCAGAGAGAACAAGGTGATCACAACAGAATATTAAAGGGATTACAGAGCGATGAGCTGATGAGAGGGAGAGGGAAAAAGAGATAGAGAGTAGAGAGTGAGGCAGAAAGAGACAGAGACAGGCAAAGTGAGACATAGAGACACGCAGAGAGAAGAGAGAGAGCACACAGAGAGACAGCCATGTTGTAGATAAGTATGTCCTTCTTCTTAAGACAAACAAGTTATGCTACAAATGTTAGGACTGTTGCTTATTTTCTGGGAAAAGCTGACTTAATGGTGCTACTTTTTCTTTGAAAGAATCAACACATACTAAACAAACAAACAAACAAAAAACATAGAAAATTTCAAATTAATAATTGAAAAGTCAGAAAGTGTTTCCACAAAAGACTTAATCCTGGTGATCTGCTACATTGCACAGATTAGTCATAACTCATTAAAAACCTAGAAGTGTTTTTCTCCAAGATATCACATGAGTCTATGGGGTCCAAACCTCTTCAAACCACCTCACTAATTAGAGGTAGTTTTTGTTTTATTTATTTATATATAAAGGCAATTTTTAAGAATAATTGTTCCCTCTGGAGTTTATAATATTTCATATTTGTTGTAGAAATTATTTAATCTTAATAAATATCTTCTATCCTGCCTTTGATCATTCAGCTTCCAGATATAAGACATATAACTTTTATATTTATCGTAAGCACTAGATCTTTTATTTTTATATTAATCAGTAATAGATCTGGGCATATATCTACCCTCTGTGTTATTTGAACCTATTTCTCTATCATTGCCATGTTCCATTTGGGCAGCTCTAAAGTCCAAATGACAAACCCTAATGGCAAAATTTTTATGACTCAAGGTAATGTTTTTCAACTTGACTACATCTGGAATGAGCTACCATCCTGAATTGGAAGGCACACACACCTGTGATCCAGATCTTGAGGGTAGAAGACACAAGTTTCTGACCTGGATCTTGGCATGGAGAACTTGAGGCATAGTGGCCATGAAAAGCTTAGGCCTAGGCAAGGTAGTACATACCTTTCATCCCAGTAGACTGAGGCAAGGAATTCTTCGAGTTCATGGCCAGCTGGGAAAAGTAAGTCCCAGATCCAGGTATGGTGATGGGACACACCTTCAATTTGGGGCACACCTTCTGCTGGGGGTCTATATAAGGACATTGGAAGAAGGAAGATTCTCTCTTCTTTGACTGCTTGCACTTACATCCCAGAATAGTCATTAGAACCTACTTCTTCAGAAGACCAACTGAAGCAACTAGCATAATGGGAGAGAGCAAATAGAGACCCTGGCTAATATGCTCACCAACTCCATTTCAGCTTCCCCTTCTCTCCCTCTTCTCTCTCCTCATGGACTCATCAGACCCCAAGTCTGGGAACCCAAGAAATCTGTTTATTTCTATTCTACCCAGCTATTGGCTGTAGGGAGCGCTATTCACCAATCAGAGATAACTTGTGGGGCAAAGTTAAATAGTCACTTGGATACATGCAAACACTCTTGTTCCTAGGGACAAGCAGGCCTTGGGGACCAGTATTTAGCTTTGTAATTTAAGCAAAAGACTAATACCCAACAATTTTTTACCTATTTAAAAAGGCTCTTTATCTTATAATAGTAAACAATATACAGTAGGAACAATTATTAAACAATTGTGAAAATTATTAGGTATGAGTTATATTCAAAAATTCCAGTCTGTTTATATTTGTCAACTTAGGTTTTTTTTGTTATCTATCCTATCTTATGAGTTTACAATTCTGTATCTTAATCAGTTTCTGTTTTTATTCATATTATTATTATACAAAGAAAACATCTTTTCAGACCTAGAACATCTTTTTAAAATGTTAAATAACTTAAGTTTAATTGCCAGACTAAAACTATCTAGTATTTAACCCCAACATTGACCTGAAAAGGAATAGATATTACTTGAGTATACAGGAAGTATAGTAACACAGCTTCCAAAAATTAAAGAGGACAAAGACATCTTATTGCCTGGACAGTTTCCAGTATTCTTTATAATGTTGGATGTAGCCCTCCCCCCAGCCTACTCCAGGCTGAGAGCAGACCACAGCAGAGGTGGGTCACAGGAAGCCACATACAGCATGGCTCNAAGGAATAGATATTACTTGAGTATACAGGAAGTATAGTAACACAGCTTCCAAAAATTAAAGAGGACAAAGACATCTTATTGCCTGGACAGTTTCCAGTATTCTTTATAATGTTGGATGTAGCCCTCCCCCCAGCCTACTCCAGGCTGAGAGCAGACCACAGCAGAGGTGGGTCACAGGAAGCCACATACAGCATGGCTCTCCAGCTAAGGCTGGCTTCCTTTGTTGTGCTAACTACATCTGCACTTATCCAGGACCCTGCTTCCTGGTGAGGCATTCCACAGTGGCCTGGACTTCAGACTGCTTCCAGACACTTGCACAGACTGGCTGTGGGCGTGGTCTACCCTCATATAACCCATAAAGATTTCTAAGTACAGTAGAGATGCTTTGAATGGAGTGATTCTGTCTTGGCGTCCATTTTTCTCTCCCATCTGGCCTCTCCTAGCCCCTGTTCGCCTTCCAGGGAACTTGGTTCTTGGGCATACCACGGATGGGGTTACCCAACAGTTGGAGCATCTATATTCAGGGTTCTGGCCCAGAACATCTGACAGACATTAAGTCAAGCAGGAATTGTGAAGAACTAGCTTATCCAGTCTTGTCAGAGCTTGGCATTCAACTATCCAGCAACCATTTTCCTTTTCAGACAGCATGTTGTCTGTAGATGAAGTTAGGGCATTTATTGCTCAGTGGCTAGCTTGCCATTATTGAAGTAACTCTACATGGAGGTCATTGATGCTCATCATCTTATTTGGAGTAGAATAAGGATACTGTTAGGAACAGACATCTCTCACAGTCAAAAGAATTGGAATAAAGAAATAATTTTAGATGCCATATTCTGTGGATCTCTGATACTTTTGAAAACCATAGGATATCAGAGCAATCAAACATTGCCTGCCTCTAGTTATGTATTGACGATTAAAGCCAGAATGTATATTTCAATGGTGAGGTAGATTAATATCTGATATGAGCATGAGTTTGACTATCTATTAACTTTCATTACTTAATTATCTTACTATGTAATAGCAGCTATTCCACGCTCTAATTTTCCCTGTTGTTTCTCCATATTAACTTAAAAGTCACAATTTCAAGACATTAACAAACACCAAACTCCAAATTGCTCCATGGACTGTACTAGAATTCAAAGACATAGAACTACAGTTCATTCACACAGAAAGGTTAAAATAAATAATGCATAATCACAACATAGATTATATATATACATATATATACATATATATGATCAATATATATAGATAGATATATACATAGATAGATAGATAGATAGATAGATAGATAGATAGATAGATAGATATGGATACATGAGAGGTTTACAGTACCATCTAATCTAATCTTCACTTGAATGTCACAAATCCCTTCCTAGAGAAAATGGCACCTGAAATAAATTGAGTCTTTCTAGATATATCATCATTATTTGTGCTTCAATTATTAAGTAGTCAATTGTGTGACAGGACAGAAAATGTGAATAACTGTTTTGACCCTCCAGAAACAAATTTTGGAGGTCTTCATACAATGCCTAGGTAGAACTAGTGATGATGTATTTGTGTATTTTTTTTGGATGTTCTTTGAGAAAGTATAACAAATAACTTTCAAATAATAAACAAGGCTGTTTAATTTCACTGAAATATATGGAGAAATATTTTCAAAAATAATATTTTACAAACCAAATTGGTGATATTAGCTTTAATTGTTATCTTAACCCAACCTAGAACCACCTAAACATAGATCACACTGGAAGATTGTCAATACTAGACTGGGCTCTTGGCATTTCTGGATGGGATTGTCTAAATTAAGTTAAATGACATGGGAAGACACATTCTAGTGTGAGTTGTGGCATATTCTAGGCATGGTTGTCCTGAACTACATGCTAAGATATTGGGCTGAGCACAAGTAAAGAGTACGTTTGCATACACACCTTTCTCTTTCCACTGCTGACTTCTGAAAGAGACAGCTATATCACTCTCTGCTACTATTGATGTCCCTGTAATGATGGACACTAACCTGGAATTGGAAGTTGAAATAACCCTTTTATTTCCTCAGTTGCTTTTTGTCTGGACAGTTTATTACAGCCATAGAAATGAAACAGACACTAGGACATTCTAATCTTTTCTTCTGACTTGAGAGATTGCAGACATTTATTTGTGCATCTCATCGACATTTGCTTTCAGGCCACATAGTCTGACAAGTCCCTGACTTCTTTCACTTTTACTATAAATGGCCACATGCCACAAATATAAAGCATTATCAAGTTTTCTTGGCTCAACTTTTATTATCTAAGTCAGTCAGATCAATATTTATAGAGAAGAGAGTTACTTTGCTCTTAACTTCATATTTTCCTGGGTTTTTATAGGCTTCTATTTGCTAAGTACTATAAAATATGCTGACCACCTGGAGCTAGATCCTCCAACATCTGAAGAATATGTTTCATTTAAATTAATTGAGCTATGGGCTTAGCTCTTTCAAAACAACTACTTTGAAAGGTAATTAAATAGAAATGAATCTTTTAACAGTAGGGTGGAACCACATGGGGGAAGAGTCATAAATGCATACTGCACTGAAAACTTTTAAATTTGAATGTTGATCAACAGGACTAGAAAATAAATATACCTAAATAATGTTTTTTATTCTAACCAGTTATAATGAATCTTCCAACAACACAACACACCAAACACACACACACACACACACACACACACACACACACACACACTCACACACACGTTTTTAAAAGAGAAAGAGTTAACCAGGATTTTGAAGTTCAAGTCAGTGGGAGCTGAAGGCAAAACAATGTAATGTTTCTGAAATGAAACACTGGATCACTCGATATTTGGATAACCAAACAATTATTTTTACATTTTTTTCTTAGATATTTTCTTCATTTACATTTCAAATGATATCCCGAAAGTCCCCTATATCCTCTCTCTGCCCACCCACTCCTGTTTCCTGCCCCTGGCATTCCCCTGTACTGGGGCATATAATCTTTGCAAGACCAAGGGCCTCTCCTCCCAATGATGGCTGACTAGGCCATCTTCTGCTACATATGCAGCTAGAGACACAAGCTCTGGAGGTACTAGTAAGTTCCTATTGTTAGGAGATTTCAACTGACTGAGCTGATATAAGAAATGAGGGAGCTTTCTGGTCTGGTTGGCACCAGTTCTGGGCCACCTTGGGCACAAACTTGGCGGATGGTCCCACGGTCCCCAGAGGACTCTCCACTCTGCAGGTGCCCTAGCATACTCAGGATCTTGGGATCACTGATGAGTGGAACACAACATCTGTTCCAAAACAACCAGGAAGGGCCTGTGCGAGGAGGAACAGGGACACAGGAAATCTGCCCGACCAACGGCTGGGGTTGGTTCCTATTGGAACCACACCTGGGCCACCTTGGGCTTGAACTCAGTGGATGGTCCCATGGTCCCCAGAGGACTCTCCATGCTGCAGGCGCCCTAGCACACCAAGGATCTTAAAATAATTGAGGAGAGTCGGCCTCCAGAGAGGGCTTTGACCCTGGTACTGAGGTGAGAGCACCATGTTTTATCCTGGGTCTCCCAGAAACCAGTCTGCAAAGGAGAGCAAATGGTCTGCAGCAAAACAGAGCTTCTTGGACAGGGTCCCTTAGGGCCTTCATCTTCAGCCAGGAGGCAGATATGAGCTCCAGACCTCTGTGCACCTTCCATGAAAGAGGAGATCTTGCCTACAGGGAGTGATCTGACCACTGGGACTCAGGAGAGAGTTGGACTGCCAGGAGTGCTGACAGAGGCTAACAGAATCATAGGAGGAACAAGTTCCAGCCAGAGACAGCTAAAGCATCTAAGACCAGAGATTACCAGACAGTGAAAGGCAAACATACTAACAGAAACCAAGACCCCTCAGCATAACCAGAACACAGTACTCCCACCACAGCCAATCCTGGATACCCCAACACACCCGAAAAGCAAGATTCAGGTTTAAAATAATATCTCATGGTGCTGGTAGAGGATGTTAAGAGCATTAATAACTCAAAGAAATACAGGAGAACATTGCTAAAGAGGTAGAAGTTCTTAAAGAGGAAGCACAAAAATCCCTCAAAGAATTACAGGAAAACACTGCTAAACAGGTAGAGGTCCTTAAAGAGGAAGAAATGAGGGAAAAGAGTAACATGGGGAATTTGCTGTTAGAGGCAATAGGGTCTGATAGCCAGCCAGTACAAAACAAAAAGGTGTTTAAAGACTGTGTTAGATTTTTTTTTTTTTTTTTTTTTTGACAGGGTTTCTCTGTATAGCCCTGGCTGTCCTGGAACTTACGTTGTAGACCAGGCTGGCCTTGAACTCAGAAGTCTGCCTGCTTCTGCCTCCTGAGTGCTGGGATTAAAGGTGTATGCCACCATGCCCAGCTATAACAGATGGTTGTGAGCCACCATGTGGTTGCTGGAAATTGAACTCAGGCACTCTGGAAGAGCAGTCAGTGCTAACAGCTGAGTGATCTCAATTCCTCAGTTCTCAGTAGCATTAACCTAAGGAAAATATCTAGAATTTATTAGTATCTAAAAGCTCTTTATTTTTAAATTCAGCTTTCCATAGTTATATTTCAAGTAAACTTATTAAGAATATAGTCTTTTAAATATATCTGATATATGTACTATTCTTATGTCCTGTAATGGTCTTTAATCATGCATTCTGTTTCTGAGAATCAAATGTGGATGAGTTTGTTCCCATTTTTCTTTCAGTGGCTTAGATTGCATCTTGATTTTTTGTTTGTTTGTTTTGTTACTTTTATTTTTTACAGTCCAGTTGTCATCACCCTTCCTCTCTGCCCTTTGCCGGTTCCTCGTGATATTCCTCCTCTCCCCTATCTCCAAGAGAATGTTCCCCAACCCCCACAAGGCCACTTCACTCCCTGGGCACTCAATTCTCTACAAGATTAGAGCCATCTTCTCTCACTGAGGCCACACCAGGCAGTCTTCTGCTGCATCTGTGCTGGGGCCTTGGACCAGTTAGTGAGACATAAATACTTACACCAAATCAACTTGATTTTTATACTGACAGCACTAAAAAATTGTCTAGCCTCTGTTGCCTTTCCTCTGTACCTTATAATTGTCTTTATTTCTCCCATAATGAATGAAATTAAAAGTATAAAAACATTGCAGCAGGATCTTATAGAAAGCTAGTTCCAGAAATATAGACATTCTTTGTCTTTCAGCAACAGTTCAAAAATGGTATTACATATTTATAATGATTAGATTTTCAGATATTTTGAACAAATATATCTTTATAATGTAGTACACTTATTCTTTCTCAAAATAATTTCCAAATTTAGGTGTACATTATTTTTAATATTTCCATATGCTATGTTTGGCAGATTTAATTCTCCAAGTGAATACTTACTTCATTATTTCCTTAGTGGTATCACATTTACTATGTTATCTTCATATTCACATGTGACTCACATTTTAGACAGAGAAATTCTGAGTTGTCATTTAGAGTAATTAAATATGATTAATGAGAATGAAATTTCAATGACATAAGTAGATTCTCCCTGAAATTGTTTTGCATTAACATTTTATTAGGTTCAGTTTCAGTGTCAATAGTACTGTTAAAAGCTGCTCATTAATCATTCCATTTTCAATGTGAAGACCAAATGAAATATTTCACAGAAATAAATTGATGATGGTGTATAATGAACACATAAGACCCAGAGCTGTTTCTACTGTAGATACAATTGAGATACTTCATTTGTTTACATTCAACAGTAAACGTAGTTGAGGTCTCTGTATTTGATGATTGTAGGAATTCTGTTGGAGGTATTTTCAATAGGAGGAACAATATGAACTAACCAGTACCCCCAGAGCTCCCTGGGACTAAACCACCAATTAAAGAAAACACATGGTGGGACTCCTGGCTCTAGTTGCATATGTAGCAGAGGATGGCCTAGTTGGTCATCAATGAGAGGAGAGGCTCTTGGTCCTGTGAAGGTTATATGCCCCATAATAGGGGAATGGCAGGGCCAGGAAGCTGGAGTAGGTGAGTTGGTGAGCAGGGGAAGGGGGGAGGAAATAAGTGGTTTTCTGAAGGGAAACTAGGAAAGGGGATAATATTTGAATTTAAACAAAAAGCATCTAATTAAAAAAAGAAAAATAAAGTAGTCATTTCATAACATAACTTTTTTGTAATATTGCTATTTATTTCAAAAAAGGATTAATGAAAGAATTATCTAATTTAAAGGAATTTATTTTCACTTGTAACAAGACTACTGAATCAAATTTATGATGACGATATATAAAAAATACTATTTTGAAATTTTCCTATTGACTAGAATTACTCATATTAGGTTTATACATAAATATATTTGAAAGTATCACATCTTCCTATATACACTCTGAGTTCAGAATTGATTTCAGACATATTTTTACTGATTTTCTTTGTCTTGCCCTCCTGGCTTGTAGTTTTCTGCATCTAGTATTCTCCTTTCTAGCTATATGTTTCAAGCACTCTACGATTTTATTACTATTTCCACATTCTTTCCTTAAGTGTGTTTTTCTACTTTTGGTGCCATTTCTCCATTCATGACCTACTGCCACACTCACTCCCACATTTGTATATATACATGAAAGTTAGGATCTAGGATTGGATATTAAAGATAAATTCATTCTCTCTCTCTCTCTCTCTCTCTCTCTCTCTCTCTCTCACACACACACACACACACACACACACACTTTTTATTGAATTATCTTTCCTCTTTCTGGTTATACCATGAAGAGTTTTTGGGATGCTTGAGAATGTTGGTTTTATTATGCCACTGCAGACCCATAGTAATTACTTCTAATTGATTTTTTTTCTATAAAATACTTTAGAACAACAATAATCTACATGGGACTATTTACTGAATGTAATAATAGAAAATTTCCTGATATTTTCCTAATTTAATTTTTATTGTAGAACAAAGTTTTATTGCGTATACATCATTTTCAGCATTTCATACTACATTTTACACATTTTATTAGATATTTTCTTTATTTACATTTAAAATGTTATCCCCTTTCCTAGTTTCCCCTCTGAAAATTCCCTATCTCCCCCCTCCCCCGCTCCCCAACCCACTCACTCTCATTCCTGACTCTGGCATTTCACACACTTTGTCTGTTGATGGTTATCTGGGCTGAATTCATGTGTTTCAACTGTACATATAGCAGTAGTAAACATGAATCTACAGGCATTCCTGTGCTGCACTGTAGAGTCTTTCGGGTATAGAATTACATAAACTGTATACCTTTGTTTGTAAATATATTGAGATCCTATCACGTTCTGTGAAGAACAGCTGTAGCTAAGAAGACAAATGATAGCAAATGCTGTTGATGGGATAATGAGTAAAGCCGTATTAGACACTGGTATCAAAGTAAATTGGAGTCACCATTAAGTACATCAGCATCTAGAGGCAAAAACATTAATTATCACCTGATCCAGGTACATCATTTGCTTCTTGTTTGTCAACTTCCACCATATTTCTTCTTCTCACCTTTACAACTCCACTTAATTTGGTTTCATTAAGTAGCAATATTTTTATATCCTAAAGACCTGTTACCTATGTATAAGATTTTCCATTTTACCTTGGAGTCTACTAGCTTTTTTCAACCCTTCCTTTCTGTGGTGTATTTATGTTTGCTTTTCTTCACATCATCTGAAGAAGATTGCAGAAGATTGTATCATCACTACTCTCCTTGGTCATATATTAATCTTTTTATTGAATTATCTTTCCTCTTTCTGCTTATACCATGAAGAGTTTTTGGGATGCTTGAGAATGTTGGTTTTATTATGCCACTGCAGACCCATAGTAATTACTTCTAACTGATTTTTTTTCTATAAAATACTTTAGAACAACAATAATCTACACTCATTGTTGTCAATAAAAGTTCTGGATTACCTTAATTGCAGTTTAATTGTGGTGTTTTAATTATGGTTAAGTCTTTTGATTGTTTCATTTATTTTTATATCTAAATTAAGTATTTCTTTTAAATTGTCTAACAATGACTTATTAGCTTAAAATTAAAATAAAAACCACAAGTGCTTCTGTTCATTAGTATATCATGCTGTTAAAATTTCTCATTTTACATCTGACAGATAAAATACTATTTTTCTATAAATTTGCCTATCCAATTTTAATATATTGAACACTAATAATTTATGTATTTTGCTGTCTCTTCCCTATAATATTCATTTATTCTCTTATGCTCATTATGTATTTACATTTTTGATATTTTAATTGTTAAATTATAGAAAGTACAGTATCTTAAGATAACTTATATAAGTGATTGGTTTCACATTACAGTTGTTTATTACCATTTGTAGTTTCTCTTTCCATTCTATTTTTGCTGCCTTTTAATGTAAGACAATTTTATACTTTATAGATTATTTCTTAGTAAAATGGGAAATAGCATGCAACCTTCATTTTTAGAAAATACCGTAGCAAATGGTCTTGAGATTTGAAAAAGTTTGTCTCTGTTTTAGTTTTCATCATGAATGACAGTGTTGAGAATAAATATACATGATTTCTAAAAATAATTATTAAAATTAAGGAAGATTGTGGAATGTAAAACCATGCCAGGAAGTTTGGTAAGGTCAAGACACGGAGACTCGGTGGAACAGATGCCATACTTCTCACATAGAAGAAATGTAGTCAAATAGGCTTAAAACAGAATCCTGTATGCTAATGCGGTACCTAGACACCTGGAGGGCTTAGCCAATAAGTTTTCCTTCCCAGACATTCATCCCCGAAAAAGGTACTTAATCTCAGGCCTACCCTGAGAAATGGGGTATGGTTTTAGGCATCTACTTTCCACTATGTTAATAAATTGTTTAAAACTACAAACTGTCTCTTTTCACCAAGACCCACCATAGAGAACCATGGAGAAGGCCTTCCCTACAGAGCCACAGCCTAGTCTCCCATAGAAGGTCTCCCACCACAGCTGCTACTAAGTCTGCCTCTACTCAGCCCAGGACAATTTCTCTGCTGGGACAAGATGGAGCTCGCCCTTTGCCTGCTTCTGTCGCAGGCTAGACACTGTCCCCAGACTCCATTCTCTGTTCTTCTGCAGTGACTCCCAGAGGTGGCTGGATGCCCAAGAGTCTGAGAACCCCATCCTCCTACCTGTTCCATATTCGGAGACCCCTAAGCCAGCTCTGGCTTTGCCACTTGTCAGACTGCACTTTCTGAAGCCCAGAGCAGTGTCTCAGCGCTTCCCCATGGCCCAGCACCCATCCTTGTGCAGCGTGGGATAAAGGTAGTCAAACTCCACATGTTCTGCATTTCCAAGAGGCGAGCCCTGTGGCAGAGCAGATGCAGGCCTACAGCCCTTCAGAGGATGTGTGCAGCATTAAGGGAAATTCTATTACCATGTTTTGGAATCCTTTGAATCTTAAATTTTAACTTGATATGGGACTAAGCCAAATATCAAAGCATTTACGTTTACTACTTACTGGTCATACAGCTCACTGGGGTTCAGTTGCTAGCATATATATCTTACAGCTCACAACCATCTGCAACTTCAGTTCCAGGAAATCTGATACCTTCTTCTGGCTTTTGTGGCATTAAACTCTTGTGTCCAAACTCACAAATACACAGATTAATTAATTAAAAAAATATATATATATGAAGTTAATACAGAACAAAATGTAGTAGTACAGTTGTATGTTGGTGGAGACCTAAATGACAGGGCATGAGGATTGTATATGAAGAAAAGCTCTGCAACACAGAAATATTTTTCTCATAAATAAATAAATAAATAAATAAATTTTTAGATGTTATTACTTTTTATTTATTCTATTTATATGAGTATACTGTAACTGTCTTCAGATACAACAGAAGAGGGTATCAATCCCATTACTGATGGTTGTGAGCTACAATGTGGTTGCTAGGAATTGAATTCAGGACCTCTGGAAGAGTAGTGTTCTTAACCACTGAGTCATGTCTCCATCCCTGATTGAAAATGATATTAATGACAGACATGCACTAGTATAGCATTAACACATAGAATAGTTGAAAAGATGTCAGGTTTTCAGAATGTGTATTTCCATTAAAAGTTATTATTATTATTATTGTCATCATTGTTGTTGTTTAATTAGCTAAAGTGTTCCAGACAGAATATAAATAACAAATCTGCCATCATGGCTTACGGGAGCAGATGTTTACTTAGAGAGAGAAAATGATATCATAATGCAAGTTAATACTTAATTTTATAGGCCTATTTGCACCCACCATTGCTGGGTAGGAAAGCTTTCTTTTATGTACATACCAACTTTTGAAGAAAATAAAATTTGTGGCCTTTCTAGGCATAAGTCTCCCTTGTTTGCTTTAGCAAGTGATATTTCAGAATTTATTCTCAAAGATGCCAAACATAAATCGATAGGAAGTATTATGTAAAATTCTCATCTATTACTGGTTTTATATTTTGTTTATAACTGGTGGAAACATTACTATAACTTGTAAAAGAGTAAAATGAAACATACTTCATTAGTAGTTTGGTATAAAATAAAATACTTTTCTTAGAACGTGTATATGATAGCTTCCAGATCATTTAAGGAAATGCTTGAAATACAACCCAGTTACTTTTACAAATTAAAGATACAGGAGAAGCTGGAAAAAGAAGGCAAAAGGTGAACAGCACAGTTCAACTCAACAAAACTTTTGTAAAGTGTTGTCAAATTGAACTAACCAGAAATTCTTCCTCTTTCTTACATTATTACAGAAGTGTCCAGTCTATGATTTTATCACTTTATCATGGGTATGATTTCAGTAGCACATTGTTGTTATGCTTTTTTTTTCTTTACATAGGAATAAAGTTCTTGAGCCTTCTACAAAGTCCACAATATGTCTCATCAGCCTTTCTTAGTAGCTGTCCTTCTGTAGGGAACTGTGCCTCGGCCCCTTTTCCCTTAAGATTTTGTTATAAAACAAACAGTAGATGTTTCTTTGAATCAGAAGTTCACTCTCTTACCTGACAGTAACACTAAAAGTGGTAACACAGTAAAAGTGGTATTTTGTTCAGAATTTTTGGAAAAACAAAAACAAAAACAGAAGACAAACAAACAAACAAAAACAAGGCAGTGACATACTTTGGCCTAATGAAAAGATTATGAGTAGGGCAAGCTTCCATGTGCTCAGAGAAAAGGTAAATTGGCATATGGCATCATCTCTAATGAAATTTACCTAAAGAAAAACTAGCTTACCTATTCAGATTTATAAAGGAATTCAGTAGAGTTATGAAACTAATAAATGAAACCCGAGAATAAAAATGTAGCTTTAACAACTCAGTGTTGGGTTAAAAAAGAAGCTTCTTATATTGGACAAAATGCATCCATATTGCATGCATCTAAGAAAACTAAAGACAAATATCCTTGAGAAATATCCATGGAATGTTGAAGCTAAGGAATAATGGTTTGATTCCCAAATATAACAAAATATACTGTAAACAGTACACAATGTTTCGTTACTAATTTTTGCTCAAAGTTCCAAAATGCATTGCAAATACTATCAGTGTTAATAAACTAAAAAACAATCCTAGTCAAAGTCTATCAATCTGAGCTTATATTGTTTATCATATGAAAAATATCACTGATGTTAATTTTATATAATGTATTTATAGATTTACTTGAGATTCTACAGCAGTGATGCCTTATTTCTAGTTACTCTTAAATGACAACATCATATTCACACTTTCAATTCAAGACAACTTTTTATTTCTGGATGAAATTTGGGGAAGATGATATTGTCACATCTGATTTTGATCCAGTAGGAAAAAAAGAACCAGGAACAGAATAGGCAGGAAAATTGTGACACTTTGAAAATACCATACCTAAATATAATAGGATTAGAGGAAGAAGAAACCTAGGTCAAAGGCAGAGAAAACATTTTCAACAAGATCATAGAAGAACATTTCCCTAATCTAAAGAAGGAGATGCCTATCAAAATACAAGTAGCCTACAGAATACCAGACAGACTGGACCAGAAGAGAATTAAGAACATTTGGGAGGATTTTTATTTTGCTGATAGAGGTTTTTCATAGAATTTTGCTTTCATTTGAGAAATGATCCCTCTATTTAACTAAGGTTGACCTCAAATTCATAATATTCCTGATGCAGCCTCCCCAGGGCTTTGACAGAGATATCTACAATCTTTTGTGGTTTATGATAATGAAAACAGAAGCCTAAACAATCTCACATATGATTTCAAGGGTCACTATTTCCTACAGTAACCCACTCAAAGGTACACATCTTAAAACACATTCCCTTGAGAACTTTTGCCAAAATAATAAATTAGGGAAGGAACGTGCTAATGAAGGGAAAGAGTTTTATAAATAAAGACTCTGCAGGAAGAATGGATCTGCTTGCTTTGATTATACATCTCATTTTAATTTCAGAAGAGGCTGGACTGATTTTCAGGCTTTTGACCTCTTTCCTTCAAGTTTCTTTCTCTCTTTGAAGGACTGAGTTGCTGTGCATGTCCTTGGACATTCATCACTTGGTGCTGACATGTCTGTGTCTGTTTGATAGATTAATGGGCCAAACTGCCAGTGTTCATTTCCTTCTTCTTGTGGCTTTAGCACAAGCAGATGCTTTTGAGACATTTCCTTCAGCACCTGGAAAAATTTTTAAAGTTTTATCGATAAGGCAGTTTAGGAAGAACTGCCTCTACAAAGATAGCTTCATAGCCCTAAAACCATGAAAAGTCTTTGATAGATCAATTGTTCCACATTATTGGTTAATCTAAACATTGATGCCTTCTATCTTTATGGTTTGCATATTAGATTAATTCTTGTTTTGCAAATTTGCTCTTCTGTGATTGGCTAAGTAAGATTTTTTAAAATTGAACTGCTTCTGAGTTTATGAATGAAAGCTGTATAATAAAAAACATTTATATTGTGATTCATAATGAAAATATAATTTTATAATATACCATTCAAAAATAAATTTTACACATTGATTTCCATATATAGATTGGGAGATTTTACATTACAATACTGTAACACCTTTTAATGTTATAATTAATTTCAGAAAGTAATTGACAAACTTTAGAGGTTATTCAATTTAAGTCTCGTACTGAAACAAAGCTAACAGGTAAAAGAATTTTAATAAAATAATTGCTGGTCAAAATGCTGTGATATATATTTATTTTCTATAAGTATATTAAAATTGGAACAGGTTAAACCAATGTCTATTTATTTTTTTTTTTTTTACAATTTTAACATATGATGAATTGGGATAAAGTGAGACTATATAGCTAGTTTTGGGAAGGGCTAAAATTAAACATCATCTATGGTTATGATGATTTTCATGTTGGGTTCATGATACACTTCCAAGCTTGCTGGTTATTGGTAGATCTCAAGATTAAACATTGATGGAACATAGGAGATTCCCTGGTACAGCTCTTGATATTATCATATTCTGTGACTAAGGTCAATGGAAAGTTCAGGCAATTCAATTCAGAGAGTACTGTTAAAAGCTCAGGTATGAAGGTCTAGATTACCCAGCTATAAAAGGAAAAAGCAATGGAGGAGCTTGCTGAAGGAAAGGGGAATTAAGACCAAGAAGTGGAAGGCAAAAATAGACAGCAAGTCAATGTGACTTTGAGCAATTATCCAATCAAGAATCAATGCCGTGTATTTTCCTCCTCCGTGTGTTTTATGTATATGTGTTCATACACATAACTAAGTTAAGAACATATCTGTTTCTTTTTATTACTCTTGCACTTCATGTAGAATTAAAAATAAATTGGCTTCATGTGAGACTTTAAATATTGTTGCTTTTGCATAACAAGTTACATTCAATCAGCACAGCATAAACTCTTTGAAGTCTTATTTCCAGAATGAGGGAAGTAGTGACTTCTTGCTTGCAAGATTAGAGTCTGTCTGTTACATGCAGTATCTGTAGATGAAGTGCAGTCTCATATATACGTTTGGCTATGAGGTTGGAAAGGGATCCATGTGTAATTGTTAATGTATGTGTAAACTCAAGTGAACCAAGGAGGGACCAGTTAGTTGAGAAAACATCATCTCTAATGATTTCTTTGAAAGTATTTCTTGAAGAAATTTTTACTTAAATATCTAGACACAATAAAGCAGGCCCATCCTCACCAGTGAAGATGGGTAGAATCCAGTGCAGTGAGAAAGGTGAGGTAAGATCTAGATATAGCTCTTACATTTTGTCATTGGAGCTTAGGCACTGGAGTATTCAAGCAGCAATAAGTATGGACGTACTCTTCTGGAAAGATTAGAGAGTGTTTGGGGATCATATGATCGAGAGCAATCTATTGAGTTATAGGGTAATACTACAATTTGATTTTGTTTTTTGTTTTCATTTTAATCTTGCTCACTCACCCTCTCCAGGGTCATACCCTCCCACAATTCTTTCCACATACCCCTCTCCTTCTCCTCTAAGAACATGGGGACCCCTGGGTATTACTCCACCATGGCACATCAAATCTCTGTGGGGTTAGGCACATCATCTTTCACTGAGGCCAGACAAGGAAGCCCAGCTAGAAGAACATGTCTCTCATGGATAGTCAACAGCTTTTGGGATAGCCCTGCCCCACTTGTTTAGAACCTATGTGAAGATCAAGCTGCACATCTACTACATATGTGCAAGGAGGCCTGGGTTAACCTGCATATGGTCTCTGGTTGGTGGTTCAGTCTCTGAGAGCCCCAAGGGTCCAGGTTAGATGGCACTATGGGTATTTCTGTGGAGTTCCTATCCGCCTCAGGCTCACAATCCTTCCCCCTATTTTTCTATAAGTGTCCAAAAGTTCCACGCACTTTTGACTGTAGGTCTCTGTGTCTATTTGAGTCAGATGCTGGGTGTATCTGCCCAGAGTATAAGAGAGTATCAATAATAGTGTCAGGGATTGGTGTGTGACCATGTAATGGGTGTCAAGTTGGGCCAGTTAGTGATTGACCTTTAACTCAGTCTCTACTCCATCACCAATCCCTGCATTTCTTGTAGACAGGATAAGGTTTTGGTCAAAAGCTTTGTATGTGGTTTGCTTTCCCTGTCATTCCACTAGGGTTGCTGCAAAAGGCAGCCTCCCCAGGCTCCATGTCCCCAATGCTATGAGTCATAGCTAAAGGCACCTCCATTGAATCTTGGCAGACTCCCATATCCCAGATTTCCTGCTTTTACTGAAGATGCCCCCTCCCAACTCCCCTTTGGTTGCTTTGGTTGCAGATTTCCATTCCTTTTCATTGCCATCCATTTCCCTGACTCTCCCCACACCGCATCCCAAACCTCCCCATTCCTGTTCAGACCCCCCTCTCCCACCCAGTTACCTCACCCATCTGCTTTCAAGGACCATTATATTCCCCATTTCAAATGAAGTTCAAGCATTATTGCATATGCCCTTATTCCTGCCCAGCCTCCTTAGGTCTGTGGAGTGTAACATGGGCACTGTATTTTAGTACTAATATCCACTTTTAAGAAAGTATGTAGCATGCTTGTCCTTTTGGGACTTGGTTTCCTCACTGAAGATGATACCCTAAAAGTCCATCCATTTGCCTGCAAATATTCAGCAATTAAAAACGAAAACATCACAAATTCCATTGTGTAGATTGAATACTTGTGTAGAGGGACATGTATTTTGATTGCAGGTTTTGGCTATTACAAATTATCCTGCTGTGAACACAGTTGAGAAAGTGTCTTTGTGGGATGGTGGAGCAGCTTTTGGGAATAAGACCAGAAGTGAAATAATTGGGTCTTGAGGTAGAACTATTTCGCCAGCTCTCTGAGAAATAGCCAAATTGATTTCCAAAGTGGTTATATATGTTCACACTCCCACCAGCAATGGAGGAGAGGTCCCCTTGCTCTATATGCTTGCCAGCATATGCGGTCACTTGAATTTTTGCTCTTAGCCATTCTGACCAGTGTAAGATAGAATCTCAGATTTGCATTTCCTTAATGGTTAAGTATTTTGAACATGTCTTTAAGTTCTTTTTGGTCATTTGAGATACCTCTGTTGAGAATTCTTTGTTTAGCTTTGTGCTCCATTTTATTTTTTAATTGGATTGTTTGGGTGGTTGTTGTTTAACATCTTGAGTGCTTCATAAATTTTGGATATTAATCCTCTGTCAGTGTAGGGCTGGTGAAGATCCTTTCCAAATCTGTAGGCCCTGATTTTGATTATTTCCAGCTTCCTAGTACCCTTTGGTTTGCTGACTATTTTTTATTTTTATTTATTTTATTTTATTTTTTTAGCTTTCAGGTATATTTTTCAATTACTGGAATGAGAACTTTAATTTCTTCATGGAGGCAACTAGTGCCACATCTTAGCACAGGTTTCATTGTGTTCCATGAATGTGGGTATGTTGTGCCTTCATTTTCATTGAATTCTAGAAATTAATTTCTTTCTTTATTTTTTTCCTTGACCCAGAGATCATTGAATAGAGAATTGTTCAATTTCAAAGAATATGTAAGCTTCCTGGTGTTTCTGCTGTTGTTGAAGTCTGGCTTAAATTTATGAATAAGATAGGAGGCATTATTTTAATATTTTTGTATCTGTCAAGGTGTGCATTGTTATTGACTATGTGGGTAATTTTGTAGAAGGATTCAAGAGGTTCCTTCTCATTTGGGTGAAATATTTTATAGCTGTATGTTAGATCCATTCTATTCATAATGTCTGTTAGTTTCATTATTTCTGTTTAGTGTTTATTTGGATAACCTGTCATTTGAAGAGAGTAGGGAAGTGTGGGGTTCAATGTGAGATTTAAACTTTAGCAATGTTTCTTTTACTAATGTGAGTGTCCTTGTCACTTGTATTTGGGGCATACATGTTCAGAATTGAGGTATAATATTAGAAGATTTTTCCTCTGATGAGTGTATATTATCCTTTCCTGTCTCTTTTTGTTAATTCTAGTTGAAGATATGTTTTATTAGATATTAGTGAAGGGACCCCCGCAAGGAGAGACCCCTACTCAGTCCCCGAAGAGCACGTCCCCCAGGAAGACACCGGAGCCGAACTTGATGCAAACAGCAGGAGGTTTATTCTAAGTAGATGGAACAAGCTAGCAAGCTAGGGTGAGACTCATAATCCACGCAGGGATAGAGGAGTCTGACCCCGACTCTAATTTTCTTAGCATATTTAAGGGCTAAAACCACAAGCTTGGGAGGGGGAACTGGGAGGGGGATTTGTCTTGTGTGGTCGGAGTAGAAAATATTTTTAGGGTCGCGGTGAACTGTTGGGCGGCTGCCCGGAACATCTGTGACCAAACTGTTTTCGAAAAGGGAAGATAAATATCAGACTGTTTTCAGAAAAGGGAAGACAAAGATGTTTTTTTCTCAAAAATAGATGGGGCAGAGTGGTATCGGGTAAAAGTTCAGGTTCTCATGAGGGAATATTCTAATTATGCCGCAAGCATAACTCCACTGTGAAATTATAACTTCTTCATTAGAATGTCTAATCCAGATTGCTTCTTGGGATAATTTGCTAAGAAAACATTGTTCTATCCCTTTACTTTGAAGTAATGTTTATCATTATTGTATGTCTATAGATATCACTTTCTTTAGGTTGAGAAAGATTTCTTCTGTGATTTTTTTTTAATATTTTCTGGGCCTTGGAACTAGGACTCCTCACGTTTTTCTATTCTTATTACTCTTAAATTAGGTCTTTTCATGGAACCCATATTTTCTGGATATTTTCTGTCAGAAAAATTTTAGATTTAACTTTTTCTTTGACTGACGCATTGATTTCTTCTATTATATCATCTATGTGTGAAATTCTCTACTCTGTCTCACGTATTCTAGTATTGATGTTTGCATCTGTTATTCCTGTTCTTGTTCGTAGGATTTTTATCTCCAGGATTCCTTCAGTTTTTTCATTTTTAAAAATTGTTATGATTTCCACTTTTGGGTATTACACAACTTTATTTATTTCCTTCACCTGTTTAATTGTATTTTTCTGCAAATCTTTAAGGAATTTATGTATTTCCTCTCTAAAGATTACTTTTTGGATTGTACTTCCCTGTATTTCTTTAAGGGATTTATTCATTTCCTTTGTGAAGGTCTCTATCATCTTTATAAGATTAGATTTAGGGCCATTTTCTTGTGCTTCTTGTATATTTGGAAATGAAGGTCTTTCTGTAGTAGGGTAGCTGTGCTCTTTTTGTTGATTGTGTTCTTTCAAGGACCTTTAGCCATCTGGACAGATTTGGTCCCTGGATGTTCCTATTGTAGTAGGTATATGGGAGTGACCACTGAGAGGGCCCTGGTATAGTAGTAAGCCTCTGATGGAGATCCTTGTGTTTCATGGTTCCGGATGGATCTGCAGTTCTGTATGGTTCAGGATCTGATGGTCTGTATCTTTCAGGATATGCAAATCCAATGAAGGTAGGTAGAGAGGTGGCAGGACAATGGAGGTCCCCTGGGATAAGAGGCTGCTCAAGGCAGCTCTGCT